>JBBCBC010000027.1:28568058-28726800 GCA_037126765.1 Stenogyne calaminthoides
AGTATTTGGTAATGAACTACTTAAAGAGATTCATTACTGAAGAAATTGCTGAATGATTTAAATTGTTGGGAGACAACCAATCTTGTAATAGGATAAACTGAAACCTGAGTATAGGTTATATGTTTTGTAACAAAATAGGTTTTGGCATCATCAAAAAGGGGGAAATTGTTGGGAGATGAATTTAATAAAAGATATATAATTTTGATTAAGATCCCAAAACCCCTAAGTATGACATGTTCAGAATGATCTTGATAGTTGAGTCAGGATTCAGTTTTAGAGTATTCAGGATGTTATGTACAAAATGTATAGTCAGCAGATATAGTTCAGAATAGGGGTCGAAGACTCGAAGAACTCGATATGTTTCGAAGAAAAGGAAGGATTCAAGACAAGACTTCGGTGTCGAGATCTTGAAGACTTCGATGAGGATCTTGAGGAATCAAGACTCAAAGACGAAGATTCAAAGATATCGGTCAAGAGACTCAAGACTCGGAAGACCCTGAAGACTCAGAAGACTCTGAAGACGCAAGACTGAAGATTGAAGATCAAGAATCTTTGAAAGGCACGGTAATTATCGAAGACTCGGTAAAGGTCATGAATTCTCAGTATGAACCTGAATGTTCCGAGGCACTGAATATATCTATCTGAAGGATACAATACTGAGAAAAATGCGATTCCTTAGAAAGTTAGATATTGCCAAGACATTCAAATGCAGACAAAAGGAACTAAGTCAGAAGTGTTGTTAAGGTTATATCAAACTCAGAGTTGGTAACCAAAAGAGCCGTTGAAGGTGTCTACCTTTAACTGGAGACAAAAGTCAAAAAAGGAAGATAGATCAACGTATCATCTTGACATCGATAGTGTGGCAATTTGAAAAAGGATGTCAGATGTACAAAAGTTCCAGACTGCAAAAAGTGAAGACCGGCTACATGAAAGGCTATTGCCTAAAACGTGTTAGGGAGTTTCAAACCCTAAATATTGCCATTTCTCACACACCATAAGAGGGAACTCACGAAGCTATCTCTCCAACGGATAGTTTTCAAGAGTGACCTTGGTGTATGCCTATAAATACTGGTGACCTTCTACATTGTAAGGTTACGGGAAATTTATACGCAACTCAAGAGCTCAAACTTATTCTTGCAAAAGTTAAAGCACTCGAAAAACTTAGAATTTCCCAAGTGCTTCTATATTGAAGAGAGCTCACTATACTAAGCCTAGCTTGATAAGAATTATCCAAAGCTTAGTCAAGATATCCTAACCCTTTGCATTGTGCTTCATTGTAAAGGATATCTCATCCTAGTTGGAAACCAACCGAGAAACCCCAAACCCTTGAGAAGGTAGTTGGAGTGTGTTTTTTGGTGAGAAGAGTTGTAAAGAGTTAGTAAACTACGCGGAGTAGTCAGAAAACTCTAGAGGAGAAGTTAGTAAGCTACATGGGTAGTCTGAAAGCTTGTTTGTGTTTGAGTAAGTAAACTACGGAGGTAGTCAGAAAACTCAAGGTCGGGTTGAGTAAGTAAACTACGTGGAGTAGTCAGAAAACTCAGGGCCGAGTTGAGTAAGTAAACTACGCGAGGTAAATGTAAAGCTTCGAAGTGATTAGTGAATTTCTCTCGAGGATCGAGAGAGTGGATGTAGGAGCTTGAGTCTACGAACCACTATAATTGTTGTGTTGTTTATTGCTTTTCCTTATCGTGGCTTAATCGTTGCATTGACTTGATTTTGAAAGCATACTTTTTCATCGACATTTCGGTTGGAATCAATCATTTGAAGTTGCATAAATGAATCACGACTTAATCACTAATTCATAAAGGGAAGGTTTTTCAAAGAAAGCTTAAAAGCGAGTATAATCTAAGGGCCAACCATTCCACGACGATCGAGTAGCTAGAACAGATAGTTACCAAACCGAACTCTCATTTGAGGATTGATGAAGTTAGTTATCGATCCAAGTAACTCGGGATCTCGACACTCGAGGACTCGATTGGGATTATCGAGGTATCGAAAGCATTTCGAGAATCTTTGTCTCAATAGACTTTGACTCAGAGCGATCTGTGCTTCTCAGAACCTAATCACGTGTAAGACTAGTTTGCACCGGGACCAACAATGATTTTCGCACGAAGAACACAAATCAAGAATATTTTCTAAGTGTTCATCCCATATTTCTTAGCATAGAATTCTTATCCTATAGCTTTAGGCTACACAAATACTAGGATAGAATTCCAGTTGGAACATACAAATCTTATACCCAAACCCACAAGCTAGGTTAAGTTTGTTAAGCAAGATTTCAGACTAGGGTTTCTAGTTTCTGATTTCTGGGATTGTTGAGTGAGAACTCTTGAAACTTATCAAAACGTGGGGTTGCCCCGCGTTTGTGAAAAAGATGTTAACTGACAAGTTGGAATCCAAAGGTGAAAAGGGTTATTTTGTGGGATATCCTAAGGAAACTAAAGGATATAACTTCTATCTACATGAGAAACAAACAATGATTATTTCTGGGCAGACTAGGTTCCTTGAAGAAGATTATGTCTTTAAGGAACAAGGCCATAAGCCGATAAAATTTGAAGAAATTCAAGAACCACAAACTAACAAAGAGATTGATATCTTGTCAAAGCAACATGACAAGGAATCAGTGGTAGCATTCAGTGACTTTCACCGTGGTATTCTTTCACTAGGTAACCCGTCTTTCAGCCAATGGAAGCGTAATTGGTTTTGGCTTGCTGGTGCAAGAACCTCCAAGTGGGCTGAATGAGAACAACATAGTTCAAGCTCCTGCCCAAGAGGCATCTGAAAGTGTAGCTCTTGAGGACTCTTCGGACATTGATGAAATCGATGCACCACAAAATTTTCACGATCAAAATGTACAACCTTCACAACCACAGCTCCGTAAGTCAATTAGAAA
This sequence comes from Stenogyne calaminthoides, assembly GCA_037126765.1. Taxonomy (NCBI): domain Eukaryota; kingdom Viridiplantae; phylum Streptophyta; class Magnoliopsida; order Lamiales; family Lamiaceae; genus Stenogyne; species Stenogyne calaminthoides. The sequence continues at coordinate 28,570,952 of JBBCBC010000027.1, forward strand.
TCGTAATCCACCCATTAGATACAGTTACCTTTGGGAGGAACTCGATAATGTGGACATACCAGATAAGGACGATCCTAATACTTACTTTGAAGCAATATCAGATATTGATTCAGGGAAATGGAAAGAAGCCATGAAATCCAAAATGGACTCGATGCACACCAATCCAGTCTGGAACTTGGTTGAGTTGCCTAAAGGGGTTAAACTCATAGGTTACGAATGGGTCTTCAAGCGTAAGACTAGTGCAAATGACAAAGTACAAAACTACAAAGTTAGGTTGGTGGCTAAGGGTTATAGTCAACGCGAAGGTATTGACTATGATGAGACCTTCTAACCAGTTCCAAAGATCAAGTCCATTCGAATTTTACTTGTGATAGCAACATACTATGATTATGAGATTTGACAGATTGATGTCAAAATAACTTTCCTCAATGGAAACATTGATAAGGAAGTGTTTATGACTCAACGAGAAGGTTTCATATCTATACCAAATTCTAATCTAGTATTCAAGCTAAAGAGGTGCATTTATGGATTGAAGCAAGCTTCTAGGAGTTGGAATATCCGATTTGATGAAGCTATCAAGTCTTTTGACTTCGTCAGAAACTTAGAAGATCCTTGTGTTTATCGTAAATGCAGCGGGAAGAATATTATTTTCATAATCGTATATGTCGATGACTTATTGATTTTGGGAAACAATATCCCGTTAATGCAGTCCGTTAAAGATTGGTTGTCAAAGACCTTTATGATGAAGGATCTTGGTGAAGCCTGCTACATCTCAGGGATCAAGTTCCATGGGCATATATCCAATAGGATGTTGGGGCTGTCTCAGTCCACCCATGTAGATAAGGTGTTGAAGCGTTTTGCGATGGAGAACTTTAAGAGAGGTTCTCTACCGGCAAATCATGGGATAAAGCTATCAAAGAATGATTGTCCTTCTAGTGAAGCTGATATCAAGCACATGAAGGATGTCCCATATGCATCTGCAATTAGGTCAATCATGTACGCAATGACTTGCACTAGGCCTGATGTGGCCTACGCTGTCAGCATCACTGGAAGATATCAACAGAATCTGGGTGAGTCTCACTAGATTGCTGTCAAGACCATTTTGAAGTATCTTAGACGAACTAAAGAATGCTTCTTTGTCTATGGTGGGAAGTCAGAACTAGTAGTGACTAGTTATGCTGACGCAAGTTTGCAACCCAACTGTGATGATTACAAATCACAGTCCGACTATGTCTTCACACTCAACGGTGGGGCGGTTAGTTGGAATAGTTCCAAGCAAATCACAACCGCAGATTCAACAACCGAAACTGAGTACATCACTCCGTCAGAAGCTGTGAAAGAAGTTGTCTGGATTAATCAGTTCTTGAAAGAACTAGGTTAGTTCCGAGTGCCAGCAGTCCAATAATGTTATATTGTGACAACATTGGTGCGATTTCGCAAGCAAAGGAACTGAGATCCAATAACAGAAACAAGCATGTATCTACGCGTTATCATCTAATTCGAGAGATAATTGCTAGAAGAGAAATAGAATTAGAACGTATTCGCACGGAAGGTAATTTGGCTGATCCTTTCACCAAGGCATTGAGTACTCATGTACACACTAGACATTTCGATGGTCTAGGGGTTAAACATGTAGGTGATTGACTCTCAAGTGGGAGATTGTTAGTGTTAGTGTCCTGGAGACAATCTTTTGTAAGGACATAATACTTGATAATATTCAGTTTGATTTAATATTATTATTCATTTAATATTAATTTATGACAATACACTTGTTTGAATATTATGTTTGATTGTTTGCATGTATTCTTATATTTGTTCCCATGAACCAATGCTATCATTGAGGATGTGAGACCTCAGATGACTTAAGTATGGTTCTCAAAATATTGATGATGCATTTGAGATCGGTGTACGATCTGCATCATACCCTTGGAGAGTGTAGTAGTTCTCACTTACTATGAGATACTAGGTATCTTAGATTGATGCACAAACACCTTAGAGGGTATTGATAAACCCATCAGAGAAACGTTTGATGTTACTCCACTTAAGTGTCTACGGGTGTCTCGGTTAGTGGGAGCGATGTGATATTCCTCTTATTTGAGGTCAATGCGCACAACATGTATGAAGTGGTGAATTTTGATCTTGACCAATGCTTGCACCCTTAATGGGTAGATATGACATGGATTGGGTTCATCACGAAATCCAAGTGCGTGGTAGTTAAGCCAAGAAAATGATGCATTCTTTAATGTGGATTTAGAGAGAGTGCTCTTCTTCTCATACTAATTGGTTCGTTATGTTGGGGAATATATTGCCCGGATCTATTCGGGATGAAATTTAAATACAAATTCAAATTGTTTAATTATTACTAGCATGAATTAATCATATATTAATTTAAATATTAATTAATCTCAACAATAACAACATGCACATAATATATTCACGTAAAATCCAAACATGCGGAATTCTTGGAGTTTACGCGAAACATATCCTTGACGAGAAAACCGTTGTGAAGAAGGTATCAAGCTCCAACGAACCAACCTTAAGCCTTCTCAAGTATTCCTAAGTCCTTGCTCGACAATCCGGTGGAAGATTCTCACGAATAATTTAACAATGGAAAAATAAAATTATTTGTTGCACCACCTTTGTGGATTTCTAATTTTTCCAACTCATGGAATTGTGTTGGGGATGAAAAATTCATCCCTATTTATAAGTACAGAAGTGGTCGAAATTTTTGGAAAAAATGGATATGGGAAGATCTTTAATTCTTGTGCAAGAAGTAATCTTGAATATATCCAATATATTCTCTTTCCCATAAATAGATTTTCCACAAAAATCTCCTCCCTCATAAATCAATATTTTCAAAATTAATAAGGAAAAAGAATCAAGATTTGGATTTCTTGAATTTATGAGATAATATTGTGTTCCAAGAATACTTATCTTTTTCCATAAAATCTTTTCAAGAAAATCAAGAAAATCTTTTATCTTCTTTTCCTACTATAATTTTCAAAAATTACAAGAAAAATAGGCAAAAAATATTTCTTTTAATTTAATCACCTTTTCAGTAATTGCACCTCTATCGGGCTACTTGAGGGGACTTTAGGAGAATTAATATTTGACCTCTCAATGGGCTCTGAATTATCAATATTGAGCCACAATATTATTCAGCCCATTAATATTAATTTATTCCACTATAAAATTAATATTGCACTATCCATCTTAACCCAAATTACAGTAATATGCCTCCCAATTATTATTTTCCGTGTTTAAGATTATCTAATCCATTAACTAATTTAAGCCACTGAAAAGATTTATGTTAATTAATATATTTTTCCTTGGAGTAAGGATAACTCAACATATCCATACCGAAAACTAATTCCACTTGAAGGATTTGGTATGATAAAACTTCTGAGCTCACCAAGGGGACAAATCAAGCAAGATGTACTTGCACACGATTCTCATTATTAAATCTTAGCAATCGTCATGTAACTAATACTGTTAGGAAATTTGTATTTTAGTTTTGATGGAAGTTCCAAAACAGGTTGTAATAGGACCAGTCTGACCTGTTAGCTGACTGATGACTTAGAATCAGATTAAGATGACCAGCTGAAATGTATAGATTGCTGATGTAAAAGATAGGTCACATATTGAGGGGGAACTCAATATGTATAGGTCAGGTCGAAGTATCAGATGACCCAGATAAGGTCAGATGATCAGAAGACTAAGAACAAATCTTAAGACAAGAAGTCAGAAGATCAGGTGAAGACAGATGAACCTGAAGACTCAGATTAACCTGAAGACTCAGATGAACCTGAAGACTCAGATAGATACTGAAGACTCAGATGAACCTGAAGACTCAGATAAACCTGAAGATTCAGTAACAAACCTGAAGACTCAGTATGACTGAATACACTGAGGCTCAGAGACACCTGAAGATTAAAAGACCTGAAGACCTACATCCAACCGAGTCTGCATATTGAGCTAAGAAAATCTGCACAGAAGACACAACAAGGTAGACTGATCAGTTACCTGATCAAGTCAGCTCACACCTGGTGACAATAAAAAATACACACCAGACAAGACGAATCTTCTACAAAAGGAATATCAATCGTCTAACGGACAAATTACTAAAGTGCCGCCTCGCGAAGCCAAGGAGAAAGCGACACGTGCACAAAAAGAGCTGACAATGTGGGATACGACGCTGCGGACAAAAATGGCGCTAATCATGCCTACGGCCACGCCGATAATCGGAGCACGTCACAATCATATCCTACAACCTACCTAATATAGCCCGAAATTCAAATTGCTCTCCAACGGCTCTTTGATTTCGAGGTCTATAAAATGGGATTGCTCGAAAGGAAGAAAAAGAGACCAACTACTATCACATGAGCAATTGAGCAAAGCAGAACAACATCATTAACACAGATTCTCAAGAAGCAAAAAGCCTTCAGAATTTCCGCTCGAAGAATACCATATTTGAAGATTATTCTTAGAGTGTTCATCCCATTGTTCTTAGCAAGAAATCCTATACACTAGCATTTTGGCTACCTAAAACACCAGGATAGATTTCCAGTTGGAACACTCAAACATTCTTTACCCAAACGCAAGTTAGGTTAAGTTTGTTCCCGGAAGATTTCAGACTAGGGATTCTAGTTTTCTGATTTCTAGTTCGGTTGAGTGTGAACTCGATAAACATCTGTAGAGTGTGAACTCAATAAACATATCGGCCATCCCGTGAGGGATATAAGTCCTGTAGGTTAAGTTCGGTTAAGCTCGGTTAAGTTCGGTTAAGGTTCCCCTGTGTTAAGCGAAGAGTGGACGTAAGACGGGTTTCGTCTGAACCACTATAAAAAGTCTTGTGTGCATTTACTTGCTTTCTTATTACTTTACACTATTCACACTACTGAGTTTAAAAGCGCATACATATTCTAAGTTAAGCTCAGTCTGCACCAAGAAACTGATCTGATCATGTTGACACCTTAGTCAGCTGGTTGAAAACTAACTTAAGAATCTGAATTGATAAAATTGGTTTTTCACACGGGTTAAAACAAGCTTCCGCACTCTCAGTTAAACTGACAGATATCAGGCTGATCTGCCCTCAGGCACTCAGTAAGATTAAACATCAGTCTAAACTGATACACTAGCACTCTGATCGGGTAATCTGCAAATCACACCTGATCCGTACGAAAAGTTTTAGAAGTCTATTCACCCCTCCCCTCTAGACTTCTACCCTCACAAAACCCGTTCTGGACCTACAAATACTATTGCCCAAAATACAAAGTATTGAATCACATTGATTCTCTACCCAACATAAATCAAAGCAATAATTATTAATCACACACGATCCTATTTAAGAGACATAGATTAAGAAATAACCAACCACTGAGGTCTAATTCTTCTACACTCAATACTGAAGAATTTATCCTCGTTGTAGGTCTTATTCAGTGCATCATAATGCACTAGTGTAATCTCTTGGTCATGACAAGCCAATCCGAGCCTTACACTTCAACCTTTCATGATGTATTGTTCCTTTCCATCTAGGTTGTGAATTTGTACTTATTTACAAGGAACTATTAATGTGATCTTCTGTGATCTGGTATTACCACATTAACTACAATGTAACTCGTACTAATATTGAACAGTTTGTAATAAATATATATAACATTCAATCATATTTAAAGCAACAGTGATAAAATATTTATTTTCAGCAAATAAGACAGAAATTTTGTTTAATTATATAAAGTAAAAACATACTTCCACGTATAACCCCAAGAATCTCCCACTTATACTCAAAGTCTGCTTTTAAGTATACTACAATATATATCATGTTGTATGTGACAGCTAATGTCACCAACATAAACCTAATAACATTTCTCCCACTTATACTCAAAGCAGATTGTCAACGCACTTCACAGCCATTCCTTCCACATGCCTCTCGAATGTATTCTGAGGCAGACCCTTTGTGAATGGATCTGCTAGGTTGTCTTCAGATGCGATCTTTGCCACCTCTATATCTCATCTCTTATAAGATGGTACTTCTTTTCTATGTGTTTGCTGGCCTTGTGGGCTCTTGATTTCCTTGAATTGGCAACTGCTCCGGCATTATCACAATAGACCGTGATAGTGGTGGGAAAATATGGAACTACATCCAAGTCCACTAAGAAGTTCTTGACCCAAACCGCTTCTTTCGCTGCTTCAAAAGCATCTACATATTCGGCTTTCATGGTAGAATCTGCGATGCATTTCTAGTTAATGCTTCTCCATGTCATGGCTCCTCCTTCCATGAAAACACACTACCCGAGGTAGAATTTATAGAATTTAAGTCTGATTGGAAATCTGATTCCGTGTAACCGACGGGAATTAGACTGTTTGATTGATAAATTAACATTCTATCCCAAGTTCTTTTCAGATACTTCAGAATATTTTTAACTGCAGTCGAATGTTCTTTCCATGGGTTACTCTGATATCTTGCTACCATGCCAACGGGAAATCAGATATCCAGTCTCGTATACATCATTGCATGCATAAGGCTTCATACAGTCGAAGCATAAGGAATGTCTTTCATGTCATCTATCTCCTTTTTTTTGTCTTAGGGCACATATCTTTGGATAGATGGACTCCATGTCTGAAGGGTACAAAATATTTCTTGGAATCTTGCATGCTGAATCACTTCAAGACAGTGTTGTATTAAGCTTGCGATAAGCCTATCATTCTTTTCTTACAATATCAAGTGATCTTGATCCCAAGGATGTGACCGGCTTCCCCTAAGTCCTTCATATCAATCTGTTTTGATAGTCATGCCCTTATGTCTGGCAACACCTTTACACCGTTCCCGATGAGCAGAATGTCGTCTATGTATAGTACTAAGAATACCAAGGTAGTTCCGACACACTTTCTATACACACAACTCTCGAAATTGTTTTGATCAGAACCGTAAGACTTTATAACCTGATCAAAACATTGATTCCAAATTTGATTTCTTGTTATTAAGAATCTCAAATGGAGTACAATTACTACCAGAATGAATAAACACTCTATTCACAATGTGACAAGGGGTATTTAAAGCTTCTGCCCATAATTTCTTATAAATTTTTTGAAGTTAGCATAACTCTTGTAATTTCTTGCAAATTTTTATTCTTCCTTTCAGTAATGCCATTTTATTGAGGTGTTTTAGGTGAAGAAAACTTTTGCAAAATTCCTTTCTTTTCACAAAATTCAGGGAATGAACTTTTTCAAACTCTCTTCCATGGTCTAATCTTATCCTATTGACCTTCAAGCTTAAAACATTTTTAAACCTTTCATACAAAATTTTGAATTCAGAGAAGGTATCTGATTTTTCTTTAAGAAAAACAACCCATGTATATCTAGAAAAATTATCTACAAGAACATGGGAAAGCTTTTTGTTTCCATAGGACCCACTAGATCCATATGAATCAATTCACAAGATCTATTTGTTCAACATGCTAACAACATTTGATGTGTTGTCCTTACTTGCTTATCTTTCTGACATGGTCCAAAAAAAATTCCTTTTTCAATATTAAGAACATGCAAACCAACAACTGCACCTAGTCTTTGTAATTTCTAAATACTTCTGTGAACGTGTGTGTGCATGTATTTTCAGAGTGTTGTTGAAAATATTGTACAATATGTAAAACAACAAATGACAGCAGAAGTATTAAAAATGCAGTGTAAAGGATTTCAAAATTGTGTATAGTCTTAATTCAGACTATACAAACCTCATGGTTAAAAACATCAATATAACAAGTAATGAGATATACAAGAACCTATTACAAGATCCTAAAAGGTGTAGTGAAAAACCATACACTAAAAGCAGTCTGTTCAATCAAGTAACTAGTGATCTTATTCAACCTAAAACTTGATGATATAATAAGATAAAATCAATAGTGATAGGAATTATTGGATTCATTCGACCAATAAAAATAGAATAGCATCGACCCTCACACTCTTAGAATTACAAACACACTCGGTTGCACTCTTGGTTGTGTCTTGGATGTTACTCTCTAAAGTTTGGAGTAGAGCAAATGGTATTTCACTTTTTCTCGAACATGAACTTCGACCAATGCAGTGTATTTATAGACTTTGCGAATCAACTACATTGTCCTATCCAGTCGGTTTGGATAGCCTTGAAACTCTCCACCATCAACTCCATGATCTTGGTGTAACCACCCATGATCTTTCTATTCTCATTCATCTACAATGCAACCGCCTGACAATATAACCAAATTATCATCAACCTGCAATGTAGGAAATATAGAAAAACACATCTATTAAAATGGAGTCAATGTAGGAAAATTTATGATGTTGTGCAGAATGTTGTCCAACATCTAGAACAACATCAATGCAATATCAACAAACTCCCCAAATTTAACCTTCCCACTACAACACATCTGATGTTAAAAATAATATCCGAACTTGTGTCAGGAAAAAAACAAATAATAGTCATTCATAGAACAACTACTATTCAACCAAATCATAAAGTAAAAACAAACATAAGCACTAAGTACATCAACATTGTACTTAGGCCAAGAGAGTATCTAACCAACATAAGTAAATGACAGAAACATAAACCTATCATCTAGTTGTCCATTAACAGAGTTTTTAAAGTAAAGAGCAGTAAATAAATAGATTACAACACATGAAAGAATTTCAGTAATGAAATAAAGGGAACGACTAGGCCATTTGAATGCCTGCATTTCCATAGCCTACACTTGCTCCCCCATACTTCACAAGCTCCCCCTATCTTGAATCTGTTCACTAATTGTCAGGACTATATATCTAATCAATGATAGTTATACTCTCTGGAGACATGTTCTCCCTGTTAGGTGTCTTCCACAACTTCCTCTACAACATCAACAACAACATCTTGAACATCATCATCAGCATTCTGATCATCATTTGTAGCAGCAACATCAACACCCTCAGCAGTATCTTCAACATTTTCAGTAGCATTTGGTTCATCATCCTTCTCTCCTGCATGGCTTGATGGTCGAGCTTCATCATTACCACCATCATCACCATCATCACCACCATCATATGGTGATCCTCCCCCCTGTTGGAGTAGAAAGGAGATCTCTCCAAAATGTTTGTTGAATGACCAGAGCATCTATGTTCTACTGGATGAAATTAATCTGATCAGTAATGAAAATTTGAAAAAGTGACAGAAGGGATACCATCACTTCTGGTGATGTTGTAGGGAATGCTGCCTACAAAATGAGCAATATCTCTAGTTTGTTGTGAGGGACCTTTCAAAGGTAGATTAATAGTTTGATTACCAGCCTTTAACACATGTGAGATCCAAAAACATGCTATAAAACCACTTATCTTTTCACCCCCGAGCCTTTCAAACTCCAGTCTATCATAAAGTTTACAGATAAAACTTGGATATGAAAAATACCACCTTCAGAATGCTTACCAACATAGGACATCATGTTGTCAAAGATTATCTGACTCAGATTGAACTTATTCAAGTGTACAATCTTATACAACAAGAATGTTTGTTCCTTTGTTAATACAATGGAGTTTTTAGAAGGTAGCCTCTTAGAGACTAGCAGTTTGAGCATTACAGAGTACAATGAAGTTAGTTTGGCAGTAGAAAATTATAGTGTCCACTCAAAATATTTGCCTCCAGTGATAACACACATTACTTACCCTATTTCCAGTTCTCTATCATCTTCTTCCATTTGTCTAGTTCTAAGGAAGATATTGATAAGACTAGGGTTGATGGTAACAACATTGTATCTGAACCTCACTTTCCATAGTTAGGAGACTGTTTATTTCAACAACTTTTCTTCAAATTTGCATAAAATTCAGCAATCCATGTGACATAGTAATGTTTTTCATATTGTAAGGCATGTATCAGAGATCTACTTTCTAAGAATCTAATCAGGTTATTTGCTTCAAAATCAGGCACTTTAATGATTCTTTCATCAACAATAAATCTCTTAAGCATTGTAATAGGACCAGTCAGACCTGTTAGCTGACTGATGAATTAGAAATCAGATAGGATGACCAGCTGAGTTGTATAGACAACTGATGTAACAGATACAGATAGGTCACATATTGAGGGGGAACTCAATATGTATAGGCTAAGTTCTGAAGATCAGATAAGTTCTGAAGATCAGATAAGTCGAAGTCTTGAATATCAGATAAGCTGAAGATCAGAAGAGAGCTGAAAATCAGAAGATCAGAAGAGCTGAAGATCAGAAGACATCAAGACCAGAAGACCTACATCAGATAACACGAAGGAGAATCAGTAAGTTATGCTAAGACAACTTACATCAGAAGATTAAAACCAGGTAGACAGATCAGTCCTTATCTGATCTGGTCAGATCCATCAGGCGACTACATCAAGTTACCTAGTACGAGCCCAAGTTAATCAGACAAGAAGAATGTCAATCTTATTAGTAAATCAAGTGCCAAACTTGTGTACTTGTAAACCAATGAGAAGAAGACACGCACGTACGGAACTAACAAGTGCAGGACTAGCGCTTCAGAGTCCAACGACTACAAAGGACAAGCTTACATGCCTTTCGGCCATGCCGCCTCTGAGCACGTCAAATTAAGCCTGCAAACCTACCTTAAATAGACCGAAATTCGAATTGCTCTCCAACGGCTAGCTCAATTTTGTGCCTATAAATATGGGATCAACCTTCATAGTAAGGTTATGAAAATTATACAAGCTCAAAGATCAAGCAAGATTTCCGCACGAAGAACACAAATCAAGAATATTTTCTAAGTGTTCATCTCATAGTTCTTAGCACAGAATTCTTATCCTTTAGTTTTAGGCTACTAAAACACTAGGATAGGATTCTAGTTGCAACATACAAATCTTATACCCAAACCCACACAGTTATGTTAAGTTTGTTAAGCAAGATTTCAGACTAGGGTTTCTAGTTTCTGATTTCTGGGATTGTTGAGTGAGAACTCTTGAAACATCTGCTGTATTGTGTTGGACTAACACATTAATCTAAGTCCATATTGGTTAAGTGAGTGCCCCTGCTAATAGGGAAGAGTGGACGTAGGACGAGTTGTCCGAACCACTATAAATGTTGTGTGATTTATCTGCTTTACACTCTTAGCACACTACCTGCTTTATATTCCATGCATGTTCTGAGTCTGGATCAGATTTGCATCAACCAACTGATCTGATCAGTTTGACACCTTTGTCATCTAGTCTAAAACAGATTACTCAGAATTTGGTTTGAGTAAAACTGTTTTTTCACACGGGTTAACTTATCTTCCGCACAAACAGTTGAGCTAATAGACGCTGAACTTATCTGCTTCCAAGCTGTCTGTAAGTCAGATATCAGTCCGTACTGCTTCACTCGCATTCTGATCAGACATACTTGCATATCCACATCTGATCTCACAAAAGTTTTAGAAGTCTATTCACCCCTCCCCTCTAGACTTCTACCCTCACAAAACCCGTTCGAGACCTACAACTTCCTATGATGTTCCACCTTATCATCAGGGTTAGAGTCGAACATGAATACCCCATCAGAATTAAAGGAATGATCATACTCAGGAGCACCGTCATCATCATCTTTCATTGTCTCCTCTTCTTCAATATCATCTTCTTCCTCAATATCCTCTGCTTCAGGATCATCTTCTTCCTTTGAATCCTCTGCTTCAGAATCATCTTTTTCCTCTGAATCCTCAGATGATTCAGCAACATTAGCAGCGGTATTCACAGGAGGGTAATTTCTTCTCTATGTACTACTCTCTTTCTTGGCCATAAGTTCCTCCATGGTCAAGTTATCATCAGAGTCCTTTGGTTCAGCAGTAGAGACTTTAGGAATCTCCATTTCTTCATCTAAATCCTCCACCTATATGGGATCATCAGAACCACCATCTATCCTCTTTGGATGTTTTCCAGTGTAGCCCACTTTCTTTCCAAGGTTTCTCTGAGATACTCCCCTCTTTCCCCCATCTACCAACACATCTTTTGGGAGAACATTACTTCTTTCTCAAGTGGATTCTTGAGTTTCTCTCCCATTCCTTCAGAATCAGAGGAATCAACCTTCTCTACCTCAACATCGGTTGTTTGATCAAGGTTGTCAGTAGGGTTAGGAATGTAAGAAACAGAGGTTTCGGTAGGAATTTCAGGAGTGTGTTCAGAAGCTAAGGGTTTGACTAAGAGATCAACATAATCAATAATGATGATTTGTTATTTGCCTATGAACACGTCGAAAAGTAGCAAAGGGTTTTTCTCAACGAGTTGATGAATAGCCAAACGAACCAGAGAATCTGGTGCATTAGCGGGAATTTTGTATGGAGGGGTTTTAGGTAAGGATGAAGACAATGATCCACTAACATTTTGTGAATCATATTCTTTGTTTTATGTAGCCATTTCAACAAGAAGGTTGAGAGGGTTTGAGTTCACCAGAGAACAAGGGTTTGAAGAAAGGTTTGAGTTAGTGTTTGCGTGATTGAGAATGAGCCGAAGAGTCTCCCTTTTCAGTCGTATCACCGTCTGTGAAAACTAATGAAAATAACTCATGGAAATAAAAATAATGTTATTGAGAAAATAGGAGGGAAATAAGGTATAGACTGAAATAATTAAAATAAAAACATAGTGTAAATCATCAAACCTTGATTCCAATGTGCAACAATAATTTTTTCAGCTTTAGGTATGTAACAACACAAATAAATCGACCTTAAGTAGAAATTAAAACATAAAATTCATTACACAAAACGACCCAAAACCGACAAGGAATGGAACAAATTAACCACCCATTCAAATGAAAGTTTGTGATCGTGTGATGTATAAGAAGCCGCAAAAAACATTTTCAAAACCAGGAAACTATATCCAAAATTAAATAGACAAAAATTAAGTTCAGATAATTCATTTAATTCACAAAATCGACTTAAGAAAAAATTTAAACAAATCATGTTTGATAGATAAAAATTTGAATCAGTTTAGGTTTCACAAAATGTCGGCACATATATATCTCAACACTTCATTTTGCATGAAATACATCATCCAGTGTTGCATATTATAATTTTTTTTTAACACATGTTTACATTGATCCACCTTTTCAAGAGAGTACATAGTAGTTGTCAGCTCTGTGCCCCAAAATTACTCAGCAGATTGTGAACAAACATGGATGTATATTTAATCACCTTTTGAAAAGAGAACATCGTAGTAGAAAGATCTGTGTCTCATTGTTACTCAGTGATTACACATCTAAGTTGTGCTTTATTTTTAATGCATTTAAGAAATATATGTCCAGGACTCTGTACCTAAACCATGATTCAAACAATAAGATCATAACACTATGATTTAAAGTTCAAAATAAGTCAAATACAGTAGACAAACTCATTATCAAAAACACAATGTTGTTCCAAATATTGTAAAACATTTGTCACAACATCTAGTGTTTATTTTCAGATATAGCAAAGAACAAGAGATTTCCTAAGGGAAGAAAATCTCTCATAATCAAGGGCTTTTGTGAAAATATCAGCAAGTTGTTTTTTAGTAGAAATGTACTCTAACTTCACAAATTCTTTCTCTACAAGATCTCCGATAAAGTGATGTCTTATATTTATATGTTTAGTCAAAGAATGTTGCACATCATTCTTGAAAATATAGATAGCACTAGTATTATCACAATATACAGTGAAAATACCACTTTCCAACCCATAATCATCAAACATCTTTTTAAGCCATATGAGTTGAGTGCAGCAACACATTCAGATTCAGCTGTTGATTGTGACACACAATTCTACTTTTTACTATGCTAGGATATAATGTTTTTTCCCATGTAGAAACATCCCCCACTAGTACTTTTTCTATCATCACAATCACATGCCCAATCTGCATAACTATAGCCAACTAAAGAGCAATTAGTATCCTTTGAGTATCAAATACCTAAATCACATGTTCCAGCTATATATCTTGTGATTGTTTTTACAGAATTAAGATGTGATTCCTTCGGATTAGCTTGATATCTAGTGCAAAGATAGACACTATACATAATATCATGCCTTCTAGAAGTTAAGTACAAAAGACTACCAATCATTGATCTATACAAAGTAGGATCAACATCTTTTCCAATCAAGTCTTTACTCAACTTTTGAGTTGAACCTATATGGGTTTTCATAGTTTTAGCACTTTCAAGACCAAATATTTTCACCAAATTCTTAGCGTATTTGTTTTGAGAAAAGAAAATATCATCTTTCACTTGTTTGATTTGAAGACCTAAAAAGAAATTCAGTTCTCAAACCATAGACATTTCAAAAGTACAAGTCATTTCTTTAACAAAACTATCAAGCATATCATTACAAGTAGAACCAAATACAATATCGTCAACATATATTTGAGCAACCATGATATCATTCTTAGAATTTTTAATGAATAAGTTTCTATCAGCTTCACCTCTCAAACATCCAAATTCAAGTAAGAAATCAGTAAGTCCCATACCAAGCTCTAGGTGCTTGTTTAAGAGCATACAAAGCTTTCTTTAACTTAACACGATCAGGAAATTCTAGACTTTCAAAACCTCGAGGCTGTTCAACATAAGCTTCATCAGTCAAAATTCCATTCAAGAATGCAGCTTTAACATCCATTTGATGCAAGTTAGTGGTAATGAAACATTCAATAGCAAGTAGCAAACTAACAGATTCTATTCTAGCAACAGGAGAAAATGTTTCATCAAATCAATTCTTTCAATCTGAGTATAACTTTGAGCAACCAATGTAGCCTTATTTCTTACAATGTTACCAGATTCATAAGTTTTATTCTTGAAAATTCATTTTGTTCCTATGACATTAATATCACGATTAGGTCTAGGTACAAGTGTCCAAACATCATTTCTTTCGAACTGATTTAGCTCTTCATGCATAGCATTTATCCAGTTTTCATCATCAAGAGCTTCTTTCACATCCTTAGTTTCAATTGCAGAATGATAACACTCAAAAGTTACCTGATTGCATATGGATGACATGCAAACTGATCTTACAAAGTTATTGATGTGAATACCCATTCTTCTTCTAGTTTATACACCAGTGGTATCTTCTCCAATGATTTGATTTGATGGATGACTTTTCATTATCTTTGTTGAGGAAACCAAATGTTTTGGATACTGTGAATCTTGTGACAGATTTTCAATATTTGAAATTTTGGGTAATGTTGTATCAGGTGTTTAAGGAACATTCTGATCAACATCCTTACTATCTCCAGTGTCATCTGTATCTCTGGATACTTCTATCAAACTGACACATTATCTTCAGCACTTTTACCTACAAGACTTGCAAGTTCATCAAATACCACATTAACAGATTCTTACATTGTATCGGTTCTCAAGTTATAGATTCTATATGCTTTGCTATTCTTAGAATATCCTAAGAAAAATTATTTATCACTTTTTGAATCAAACTTGTGCAACTGATCTCTATCATTCAAAATGTAACAAACACAACCAAAGACAAGAAAATATTTCAAATTTGGTTTCTTGTTATTAAGAATCACATATGGGGTACAATTACTACCAGAACGAATATAAACTCTATTCACAATGTGACAAACAGTGTTTAAAGCTTCTGCCCAGAATTTCTTAGACAAACTTTTTGAGGTTAGCATAACTCTTGTCATTTCTTGCAAAGTTCTATTCTTTCTTTCAGCAATCCCATTTTGTTGAGGAGTTTTAGGTGAAGTAAACTCTTGCAAAATACCTTTCTTTTCATCAAAATCAATAAATAAACTGTTTTCAAATTCTCTTCCATGATCAGATCTTATCCTACTGACATTCAAACAGAAAACAGTTTTTAACTTTTTGTAAAGAATTTTGAACTCGGAAAAAGTATCTGATTTTTCTTTAAGAAAAATAACCCAAGTATATCTAGAAAAATCATCTACAAGAACATAGGAATACCTCTTACCACCTAAACTTTCTGTTTCCATATGACCCATTAGATCCATATGAATCAACTCACAACGTTTGTTTGTTGTACAAGCTGACAACATTTAATGTGTTGTCCTTACTTGCATACCTTTCTGGCATGGTCCACAGATTTTCCTTTTTCAAAGTTAAGATCAGGCAAACCAATAACAACACCTAGTCTATGCAATTTCTGAATACTTCTGTAATTAGCATGACCAAGTTTTTAATGCCAAAGAATAATGCCATCTACTTTAACACTTTTACAAGTATGGTTTGAAACAATCAAATAACAATTATCAGCAGATCTTTCACGAGTCATTAAGCATTCATCATTTTTATCTAACACATAGCATGAATTTTTTGTCAAATTTCACATGTAAATTATCATCACATAACTGACTAATACTAATCAGATTAGCAAGTAAACCTTTTACATGTAATACATTTGTCAACTTTGGAAATCCAGGAACATTCAAAGTTCCTTTACCAACCACTTTACCTTTTGAACCACCATCATAGGTAACATGACCACTATCACAAGATGTATAATTAGACAGATAGTTAACTTAACCCAGTCATGTGTCTAGAACAACCACTATCAAAGTGCCAATATCCAGGAACACAAGCTTTCAAAGATGTATACACAACATTACAAAATATGTTCTTATGAATCCATTTTTTGTGTTGTTAACCTGTTTTATAGGGTGTTCAACTTTGTAAGGTAAAAATATTGGGATATTTTAGTTTTGATTATTTATGCCAAAACATTATTTAGTTGTCAACATGTATTATTTAAGTTCATTTCTACAGGTAACAAGTTGAGGGGGAAGTGAACAAGTTGAGGGGGAACTGATCTAAAGTCTCCTGAGAAACTAGGCCTGAGGAAAAGTGGCCTGAATGGAAGAAGGCTGAGTCCAAGAACGTTGAATGTCAGAATGGCCTGAATGCTGGAATTCTGAGTGCTGAGTGCTGGAATTCTGAGTGTTGAGTGCTGGAATTCTGAATCCTAAATGCTGGATTGTTGAATCCTGAGTGCTGGAATCCTGAATGCTGGAATCCTGAGTGCTGGAATCCTGAATGATGGAATCTTGAATGATGAATGCTGATTTTAAAAGGTCTGAATGTTGACGTGGACCAATCAGAGGAGGACAAAAAGCCTGCCAAAAAGCTGCAGAAATTACAGAATAGTGTGGATTTGAATGTGACTTTCTCCAACGGTAACAAATCCACACTATAAATACAATCTCTTCCATCAATTTAAGGGTGGAAAAATGCTATCAAGCTAAGAGTCATATGCTCAAGCATTCCCACCATAGAACACAAATCTGTAGATATCCAAATATATTCATGAGTGTTCTAAACTCAATCTAAGCAATACATGTTATATCCTAAGCTTAGACAGATTTTCCCAACCTTAGCATAAAGGCTAAACCATCATTGTAAAGGAAAATATAGACCTATTTGGAGACAACACCAAAGCCAAAGCCCTTTCTTGAGAGAGAGTTAGTGGTTAAGTGAGGTAGTTCAGAGGTGAACCCGTGAGGGTGATAAGTCCAGTTTAGACGCGAATCCTTGGGGTGATGAGTCTAGAGGCGAACCCACGAGGGTGATAAGTCCAGTTGGTAGGCAATCCCGTGGAGAGAGATAAGTCCCGTTTGAGTGAGAACTCTATAAATATCTGATTATACTGTGTTGACTAACACAATAAACTAGTCGAGTGAGTTGAAGGAATTCCCCTACAGATAAGGGAGAGTGGACGTAGGAGCTTGAGTCTCCGAACCACTATACTTTGTTGTTTTCTTTATTTCTTTATGTTCTTGTTATGTGCAAATGTTTATTAACAAGCAAAGCAATTCTTTGAGAGAAAAAAAATTTAAAAACCACATTTTCCCCCATCCCCTTTTTTCGTAGAATTAAATTATTTTTCGGGACCAACATAAACAATTCCAGCTTTCCAATCTCTTCTTAACTTAGAACAGTATGGATGAATGTGACCTACTCAAGCACAGTAAAAATAAATATATTCTTCAAATAATCTAGCTAATTTCTTTAGCTTAAGATTTAAATGATTTTTCAAACATGTTCCTTCATTTACAAAATAAATTAGTTTACTAGAGATTGGAGTATCTTCAGAAGTTTTCTCAAAACCAAGTCCAGCATTACTTGATCTTCCAATCATTAAAGCAT
This sequence comes from Stenogyne calaminthoides, assembly GCA_037126765.1. Lineage (NCBI taxonomy): Eukaryota > Viridiplantae > Streptophyta > Magnoliopsida > Lamiales > Lamiaceae > Stenogyne > Stenogyne calaminthoides. Next base: position 28,589,035 of record JBBCBC010000027.1, read on the forward strand.
CATTTAAATCAGTAGTGCTTGCAGTAGTACACTTAAGTTCATTTTTAATAGAAGAAATCTCCACATCTTTTCTAGTTAAAAGAACTTTATGCTTTAAAAGACTCTGTTTCAAATCTGAATTTTCTAAAGATAAGGAACTCACCACCTGCTTTTGAGTTTCTAATCAGTTTTAAACATCAGATATTCAGAGTGACATTCAACATAATTTGATGTTTCAGCATTTAGAAAAGTTCCACCAGAACAATTAATCTCATAATCATATTTACTAAATGTTGTTTCATATATTGTGATAACATCTGAATCTGCTTCAGACCAATAATCATCGAGATCATCATCAAAAGTATTATCATACACTAATATAGCAGACATAGCACTTAGTTCACATTTACCTGTTAGTGTTAGTGTCCTAGAAGCAATCTATTATAAGGACATAATACTCGATGATATTCAGTTTGATTTAATATTATAGTTCATTTAATATTAATGTATGGCAATACACTTCATTGAATATTATGGTTGATTGTTTGCATTTATTCGTACAAGTGTTTCCATGAGTCATTGCTGTCATTGAGGTTGTGAGAGCTCAGATGACTTAAGCATGATTCTCAAATAGCTCCGATCAAGGATCATAAAGAATGAGATATTGATGATGCAATGGAGATTGGTGTGCGATCTGCATCATACTCTTAGAGAGTGTAGTAAGATCTCACTTACTACAAGATACTAGGTATCTTATGATGGATGCACAAATACCTTAGACTTTGTGGCTAAGTGTGACATACATGATCAATTAGTGATTAGAGATAATATGATTAAGTTATTTGAATAGACACTTCATCATGTTCAAGACTTAATCTAGTATTCGCGAATGAAAGGAGAAAATCGTTATAGCCCATGTTTCAGTTACAGGTAGTTGCACTTTTCTCGCAACGTACCTCATATATTGAGAATGTCTGATTTATTGTCTAGGGTTCAATTAAGACCGTTAGTTTGACTAATCGCTTAATATATGAGGGTTTATGGGTCGCACAACAAGTAGTTCCCTTTTAAGGATTATAGTTGGTTGATTAAATGTTAAATTGGATTTAATATTTAATTTATGGAGAATTAATTAATAATAGATTAATTTAGAATTAATTATTATCAATATTTAATTAAATTTGATTTAATTAAATAGGAATTCCCAATAATAATATATGGTATATTATTATAGGATTTAATATATATGGAATCAAATCCGTAGAGATTTGATATACATGGAAATTAAATCCGTAGAGATTTTTATATATGAGAATTAAATCAATGGGATTTAATTTACAAGATTAGGGATTTTATTTTCTAGTCAGGTTAGCTTAAGATTTAAGTTGAGTCTCCCCTATGTATACAAGCTATTGGGAATTCACAAACAACGTTAATTCATTATTCTCCATAAGATCTATAGTTAGAATTTTCCTAGCAAATTCATCTCGGGATTCAACGCTGGCAAATCCGTGCAAGTCCGGGATTGGGGATTACTTGGATACCATAATAGAGAAAACTGTATACGAATTACTATAAGAATTTAGTTTACGTTTACTCGTATTTAATTATGTAATTAATTATTCGTTGTTGGTGAACTGTTTAATTCCGCTGCAAATGTATTACGTGTTTACGTGCCTCTAAATTCCAACAGTGGTATCAGAGCTCAGGCTCTTAATTTAATTGCATATTGTATTTGTTTTTTAATTAATTTTTTTTAATTAAAAACTGGGGTACTGGTATTTGTTTGACAAACACCGTACCCCTTTGATTTTGTCGATTCGGTCGTCTTTCTCAAGGAATTGATGGTTTTTTGGGAAAACCCCCTCTTCGCCGCGCCTCGTCCGCACCTAGTATCCCACCCCGTGTCGCCCAATATTGTAAGCGAACGCGACGCCGCTTGAATCGGCGGCTTCACGCCGCGACTCGCGGCGCTCGCGCTAGCTTGTTTCACTGGGTGCGACGACGGTTTCTAATTCATGGTGATGCGACTGGTTTTCGCTCTGATACGCAGCACTGCTGCCTAGTTTGCCTCGATTTATGGACCTCCGCTCTCGTTTCAAATGAATCGTGACGGCGCGTTGCAGATTGGACTCGATACCATGGCGGAGCGTTGCAAATTTGCCACGATTCAGGTGGCGCCCTTCGGTTCTGTTAAGATTCGAGGTGGCGCGCCATGTTTCGACCTTATTCGTGATGATGCACCGCCTGTTCGTGTCGCCTCATACCAATTCAATACTTGTTAAAGGGTCGCGGCTCCGCGCGCTCCCCTATGTCTCATTTGTGATGGCGAGTCGCCCGCACGCGCCTAGCGGCGGTGGTGACTTGCGCGCAGTCGCCACACCGATGGACTGCATCTGTTCGGTTTTGTTTGATTGTGCCTATTGTTTCCTGTGATTTTCGATTGATAGTATAACCGCTTGAGTTTAATCATGTTTATCAAAGTTGTTTGGAATAGTGTTGATGAACAGTGATGATTAATTGTGGTTTGTGCTAATTGTCCCGATTGAAAAATGATTTTGGAAACCGGGCAATGATGAGGGGAAGGGGTGTACCGAAATTAGATTTTGAACAAGGCCTTCCGTGCAATTTTGAAATTGCACATGAGCCCTTGACGAATAAAATCTGATTTATAATTAATAAAGTATTAATTTAGAATCAGATTAAAGGTTGGACCTTAATGGTATAATTAATAGGATTAATTATTGAAGTATAATAACTTATAAAATTTAATTTAAAATTGGATTTTAAAATTCGTTTTAAAAGAACTATTAAATCTCACTAAAATGTATTAGTTGGACTAATTACGGACTTAATTAATTGGATTAATTAAAGGTCTAAATATTAATAATGAATTTAATTATTAAAACTTGATTTTAAAATTGGATTTTAAAATCATGGTTTAAATGATTAAACGGGTTATTAATTCCCACTTGGTTAACGTGTTTTATATTCTGTTATCGCCTTTTACGTCCGCATTATAATTGTTTGGGTAGGCGGCGCCCAATATTTGTCGGACCGTGTTAAATGCTTGGGTAGACGGCGCCCAAATAAATGTTAGTCCGTGTAAATCATGTTTGGGTAGGCGGCACCCAATAGTTGCTCAAATGTGATATATATTAACATGTTGGATCTCAATTAAGAAATTAATACCCCGCCTTTTAAAATGTTCCTCACTAAAATATGATTTTCATTAAATTGAACGATGCCTTCCATCAAAATTAATAGTAAACCAGAGATTTCGTTCCAATGAGTATTTAAGGCCCAAGTCTTTTGCTCAGATCTACATCTAACGGGACTTTTTTAGGGACACGAAGTGTCGCCGCATGATGGTTGTAAATCAACTTGATTTTGTTTCACCAGCCCAAGCAGGAAAACGAAAGTTTAGGGGCATCCGATTGAACTAGGTTCAATCAACTAGGAATTGTAGTTTTGCAATTGGTTTGAAAACCTACTAGTTATGTTATTGTAGTAATCAGCCCAAGCAGATATTGTAATAGTAGGAATGTGGATCATAGTTCATTACAATTTATATCTGATATAAATTCGTACTCTTCCGATGAGGTCGTTGAGTATGTGAAAATAATGGAGACAAAATAAACACAAAAGAAAGGTCATGTTTATTTTGATTGCTGAATATTGATCATAGGAATTATGTGTTTAATTCCAGTTTTATTTTATTTCTCTTGGTTAGTTGAAATGTATAACTGTTATTGAGATCTATTTTGGAAACAAACTAAATTGGCTAGGCCAAATTTTTTGGACTGGCACAGAAACATGTGTTTGGCGGTTACCCTTAAAGCTAGTACTATGAGACAACCACGTTTGACGTAATAACTCAGAAGAATCATCAAGAGGATGCTTCCCAGGCTCAGTGTGTGATGTTGCTCGGCATGACTCCCGATATACATAGGCAACGTGAGAAAATGGATCTCTTCTACATGCTCCAGCATCTGAAGGATCTCTTTGATTCTGAATCTCATTCTGAGATTTATGAAGTGATGAGAGATCTGTTTAGATGTCGGTTAGCTAAAGAAGGGAAAATTTCATCTCATATGCTAATGATGATAGGCATAATTGAGAAACTTGGTAACTTAGGCATTGAGCAAAAAGACCAACGTTTTCATCTATACTATCCTCCAGTTGCTCCCGGATTCATATTTTAGCTTCATTATGAACTACAATATGAATAAGACGGATCTTGACCGTGTTCGAACTTCTGGCGTGCTCAAGATTTTTGAGTTCACTATCACTAAGATGGTGTTCAAAAGAACGAGGGGTAAACAAGGATGTTTGCCTATACTGTAAGTAGAAGAGGGCACCAGAAGAAAGGACTGTAAGGTTTTGGTTGCTGAAAATAAGACACTAGGTGCTTGTAGCACTAGAACATATATGTTTGTTATTAAGATAAACATGTCCACTAATAGTGCTAACTGCTTGGTATTGGATACCGGATGTGGCTCTCACATTTGCACTAATGTGAAAGGCCTCATATGTCATAGGGCAGTTAGGGAGGGTGAAGTCGTCTTACACGTGAAAATGGAGCAAGAGTTGCTATTGAACGTGTGGGGACTTATGTATTAGACTTACCCTTTGATTTTAGATTAGAACTTAATGATTATCATCTAGTTCTTTCTATTACATGCAACATGCATTTGTTGCATTATGGAAATGATGTTCTTAATATACAAAATAAAAGACTCAAACTTAGTAATCATGAAAACCCGACTTACTTATGACATTGTAGAACTTGATCATGTAAACGAGAAAAGAATTACAAGGTTAAGAAAGTTAGACTACTTAAACCCATTTGACTGTGAGTCTTATGGAGATTGTGAATCTTATCTCATGGGCAAGATGATCAACATACCATTTTCTGGGAAATGGGTGCATGCCAAATAAGTTCTAGAGTTGATCTACAACGATGTGTGTGGACCATTTCCCACTCTAGCTAGGGGTAACTGCGGATACTTCATCACTTTTAATGATGATTTCTCAAGATACGGATACGTGTATCTTATGAAACACAAATTCGAATCTTTTGAGAAAATTCAAAGAGTTTAAGGCTGAAGTAGAAAAGCAACTTGGTAAGAGTATAAGACTCTTCGATCAGATCAAGGAGGTGAATACCTTAGCCATGAATTCATTGATTACCTGAAGTTACATGGAATCCAGTCAAAATGGAATCCTCCAGGAACACCTCAGATGAACGGTGTGTCCAAGAGGAGAAACCGAACCCTATTAGACATGGTGAGGTCCATGATGAGCTTTTTCTGTCTTCCAATATTCTTATGGGATACACGTTCAATTTACATTCTGAATAGGATTCCATCTAAATCAGTTGAGCATACACCATATGAACCATGGTGTGGCAAGAAGCCAACTTTTACACTTATCAAACATGGGGTTGCCCCGTGATTGTGAAAAAAGGATGCTTACCGACAAGTTGGAATCTAAAGGTGAAAAGGGTTACTTTGTGGGATATCCTAAGAAAACTAAAGGATATTACTTCTATCTACCTAAGAAACAATCAGTGATTGTTTCTAGGCAGACCAAGTTCCTCGAAGAAGACTATGTCTTTAAGGAACAAGGTCGTAAGCTGATAGAACTTGAAGAAATTCAAAAACCACAAATTAATAAAGAGACTGATATCTTGTCAAAGCAACATGACAAGGAATCAGTGGGAGCATTCAGCAACTTTCACGGTGGGAGTCTTTCACTAGGTGATCGTCTTTCAGCCAGTGGGAGCGTAATTGGAGTTGGCTTGCCTATGCAAGAACCTCCAAGTGGGCTGAATGAGAATAACATAGTTCAAACTCCCATCCAAGAGGCATATGAAAGTGTAGCTCTTGAGGACTCTCCGGACATTGATGAAATCGATGCACCACAAAATTTTCACGATCAGAATGTACAACCTGTACAACCACAGCTCCGTAAGTCAATTAGGAATCGTAATCCGCCCATTAGATAAGGTTACCTCTTGGAGGAACTCATTAATGTGGACATACCGGATAAGGACAATCCTAATACTTACTCTGGAGAAATATTAGATATTGATTTGGGAAGTGGCATGAAGCCATGAAATCCGAGATGGACTCATTGTACAAGAAATCAAGTCTGGGACTGGGTGAGTTGCCTAAAAGGGTTAGACCCATATGTTGCGATTGGGTCTTCAAGCGTAAGACCAATGCAAATGGCAAAGTACAAACCTATAAAGCTAGGTTGGTGGCGAAGGGTTATAGTCAACGCGAAGGCATTGACTATGATGAGACCTTCTCACCAGTTGCAAAGATCAAGTCCATTCAAATTTTACTTGCGATAGCAGCACACTGTGATTATGAGATTTGACAGATGGATGTCAAAACAACTTTCCTCAATAGAAACATTGATAAGGAAGTGTTTATGACTCAACCAGAAGGTTTTATATCTAAGCCAAACTCTAATCTAGTATGCAAGCTAAAGAGATCCATTTATGAATTCAAGCAAGCTTCTAGCAGTTGGAATATCCGATTTGATGAAGCTATCAAGTTTTGACTTCATCAGAAATTCCTGAAGATCCTTGAGTTTATTGTAAACGCAACGGGAAGAATATTATTTTCATAATCGTGTATGTCAATGACATATTGATTTTGGGAAACAATATCCCGTTAATGCAGTCCATTAAAGATTTGTTGTCAAAGACCTTCATGATGAAGGATCTTGGTGAAGTCTACTACATCTTAGGGATCAAGATCCACTTGGATAGATCCAAGAAGATGTTGATGCTGTCACAGTCCACCTATGTAGACAAGGTGTTGAAGTGTTTTGCGATGGAGAACTCTAGGAGAGGGTCTCTATCGGCAAATCATGGGATAAAGCTATCAAAGAAGGATTGTACTTTCTGTTGAAAGCTGATATCAAGCACATGAAAGATGTCCCATATGCATATGCAATTGGGTCAATCATGTATGCCATGACTTGCACGAGGCCAAACTTGGCCTACGCTATCAACATCACTGGTAAATACCAACAGAATCCGGGTGAGTCTCACTGGATTCCTGTAAAGACCATTCTGAAGTATCTTAGACGAACTAAAGAATGTTCCCTTGTCTATAGTGGACAGTCAGAACTAGTAGTCACTGGTTATGCTGACACAAGTTTCCAATCCGACTGTGATGATTACAAATCACAGCCAGGTTACGTTTCACTCTCAATAATGATGTGGTCAGTTGGAATAGTTCCAAGCAAAAGGACCGCAGATTCAACAACCGAAGTTGAGTACATTGCTGTATCAGAAGCCTCAAGGAGGCTGTTTGGATTATATAGTTCTTAAGTGAACTAGGGGTAGTTCCGAGTGCCAGTTGTCTAATAAAGTTTTAATGAGACAAATCTGGTGCGATTGCGCAAGCAAAGGAACCGAGATCAACAAGCATAAACGAGCATGTAACTAGACTTATCATTTGATCTGGGAGATCATAACGATAGTAGAAATAGAATTAAAATGTATTCCCACATATTTAATTTGGCAGATCTTTTCACTAAAACACCGAGTGTTCATGTACACACTATACATTTGATGGTCTAGGGGTTAGACATGTAAGTGATTGACTCTAGTCCAAGTGGGAGATTTTTAGTGTTAGTGTCCTAGAGACAATCTATTGTAAGGACATAACACTCGATGATATTCAGTTTGATTTAATATTATAGTTCATTTAATATTTATGTATGGCAACACACTTGTTTGAATATTATGTTTGATTGTTTGCATTTATTCGTACAAGTGTTCCCATGAGTCATTGCTGTCATTGAGGTTGTGAGAGCTCAGATGACTTAAGTATGATTCTCAAATAGCCCCGATCAAGGATCATCAAGAATGGGATATTGATGATGCAATGGAGATTGGTGTGCGATCTACATCATACTCTTAGAGAGTGTAGTAAGATCTCACTTACTACGAAATACTAGGTATCTCATGATGGATGCACAAATACCTTAGAGGGTATTTGTTGGTCCCGCAAAAAGTAGTCTTACGTGTATGGGGGAATACACGTGTTGGTGTTTTTAAAACTTTTTTCTTCGAGGTCACTTGGGTCGATAATCACGAAGATTAGGTTACGAGAAGCACATATCGCTCGAGTCAAAGTCTCTCTCGAGGCAAGTGATCCGAAGTTGCTTTCCGAAAACCTCGGATAATCTCAATCCGAGTCTGAGTGTCGAGATCCCGAGTTGCTTGGATCGGGATAACTAACTTCTTGAACCCTCGAAAGATACGTTCAGTTTGGTAACTATCTGTTTTAGCTACTCAGTCGTGCGGAATGGTTGGCCCTTTAGTTTATACTCGTTTTAAAACTTTGCTGAAAACCTTCCTGAATGGAATTAGTGATTAAGTTGTGATTCAGTTATGCAACTTCAGTTGATTGATTCCAACTGAATATCAGTGAAAAGTATGCTTTCAAAAAACAAGTCAATGCAGCGAGTTAAGCACGAGATAAGGAAAGCAATAAACAACACAACAATTATAGTGGTTCAGAGACTCAAGCTCCTACATCCACTCTCTCTGATCCTCAGAGAAATTCACTAATCACTTCTGAGCTTTCTGACTACCTCGCGTAGTTTACTTACTCAACTCGTACCGAGCTTTCGACTACTCCACGTAGTTTACTTACTCAACCCGACCTTGAGCTTTCTGACTACCTCCGTAGTTTACTTACTCAAACAGAAACAAGCTTTCAGACTACCCCTGTAGCTTACTAACTTCTCCTCTAGAGATTTCTGACTACTCCGCGTAGTTTACTAACTCTTTACAACTCTTCTCACCAACAAACACACTCCAACTACCTTCTCAAGGGTTTGGGGTGTCTCGGTTGGTTTCCAACTAGGATGAGATATCCTTTAAAATGAAGTACAATGCAAAGGGTTAGGATATCTCAACTAAGCTTCGGATAAATCTTATCAAGCTAGGCTTAGTTTAGTGAGCTCTCTTCAATATAGAAGCACTTGGGAAATTCTAGGTTTTTCGAGTGCTTTAACTTTTGCAAGAATAAGTTTGAGCTCTTGAGTTGCGTATAAATTTCCCGTAACCTTACAATGTAGAGGGTCACCAAGTATTTATAGGCATACACCAAGGTCACTTTTGAAAACATCCGTTGGAGAGATAGCTTCGTGAGTTTCCTCTTATGGTGTGTGAGGAGCGGCTATATTTAGGGTTTGAAACTCCCTAACACGTTTTAGGCAATAGCCTTTCATGTGGCCGGTCTTCACTTTTTTGCGATCTGGAACTTTTGTACATCGACATCTTTTTTTGTTGACACATCCTTTGTCGGTGTCGATATATATGCGATGTTGTCTTCCTCTCTTTTTGACTTTTGTCTCGATTAAAGGTAGACACCTTCAACGGCTCTTTTTGGTTACAAACTCGAGTTGATATAATCTTAACAACACGCCGACTTAGTTCCTTTTATGCGCATTTGAATGTCTTGGCAAATATCTATTTTCTAAGGAATTGCGTTTTTCAAGATTGCATCCTTGGATAGATATATTGATTGCCTCGGAACATTGAGTTTATCTTGAGCATTCAAGACATTCTTGAAGTCTTGATAATTATTATGCCTTGATATTCTTGATCTTGATCTTGATCTTGCGTCTTGAGTCTTACGAGTCTTGAGGTCTTGAGGGTCTTACGAGTCTTAAGGGTCTTACGAGTCTTTGAGTCTTCGAGACATCTTGGTACACCTTGAATCTTCATGCCGAGTCTTGATTCCTCAAGATCACATCGAGCATTCAAGATCTCGATTTCAATCGAAGTCTTGATTCTCGATTTCTTCGAGTCTTCAGATACTTCAGTTTCATACTGAAAATTCAGTTTCTTCAGAAACATACTGAGTTCTTCAGAGTCTTTAGAACCTATCCTAAACTATATTTGCTGACTATACATTTTGCAGATAACATCCTGAATACTCTAAAACTGAATCCTGACTCAACTATCAAGATCATTCTGAACATGTCATACTCAGGGGTTTTGGGATCTAATCAAAATCATATATCTTTATTAAATTCATCTCCCAACAATTTCTCCCTTTTTGATGATGCCAAAACCTATCTTGTTACAAACATATAACCTATACTCATGTTTCAGTTTATCCTATTACAAGATTGGTTATGTCTCCTAACAATTTCCAGAACAGAGAATCTCTCAACAATTTCAGAGAATCTCTCAACACTTAAACATTCAATAATTTCTTCAGTAATGAATCTTTTTAAATAGTTCATCACCAAATACTTAAACGATTTCCCCCTAAACAATACACAATCAGTTCCGAGACATTCATTCAGCATATCAAATATAAAAGACATGTAAATAAGATAATGAGATATTATCTTTTGAGCATAATGATAAATCTTCATTGATGGTTGGTTTGAGTTCTGATTACAATGAGTTTATCAAACAAAAATAAAAAGACAAAAAATTTAAAGATTACGAGAATCTTCGAGTCTTGATCTTGATTTGGCTCTTGATCTTCTTGCTCTTGATTTGCTACTTCTTCAACTTCATCGGTGGGCACCTCCAGTCGAACATTCGAAATATCTCTTCTTGACTCATTTCTCTCCTTGATGATATCGGACGGTTTCTGTTAAACCCAATGACCAAAGATCTTGAGCAATTTCTTGAGTAATGGCCTTCTCATTCACCAAGCCATTACTAAGTCTTGGAGGAGGATAGGAATATGGGACGGGGGCTACTATCTCGTACCTCTCTCCTTCATCTCGCAAGGTTAATCCAACTCTGTAGATACTTTGGATAGAAGGTTAGGAGATATTCAATGAATGCTTCATTACGATCCGAGCTTTCCTCTCCTCTCCTCGAAAGCACATCATAATAGAACCGAGAAGGTTCTCTTGACCTCTTCCCACATATCGTTGAGTTTGATAGGCATCCATTTATCAACGTGGGGCCACTTGATGCTTTTGATGTCTCTCTCCTTTTGCTCGCAAACTTCTTGAATCCACTCTTCCTTCGCCGGCTCCTCTTGATCTTCTTTCTTATCACGGGCACTCTCCGAGGACCGGAAGTGGCGACTTTCTTAGCTTGTTCTACCTGGAGTGTCTTCAGAGCATTCCTCGTGTTGAAGACTTTCTTCTGAGGTTGAGACTCAGATTCTTCCGTTTCTTCATCATCCAGAATCAGCTTTCTCTGGATTGGCTTAGAAGCATTTGCTCGCTTGCTTTCAGGTTGAACAACGCCCAAGGCTTTCCTCTTCATAGGCAAATCAGCAGCAGCCTGGCTTGTTCCAACCTTAGCTCTAGCACTCAGTTTCTCTCTTGCAACCTCAAGCATGGTTTGCTCAGAAACTCGAGTGTAGATAGGCTTCTCCACCTGAGCGAACTTCATCTTCTCAGTAGCTTCGACTACTTTTAAGGCTTTGGCTAGGTTAAACATTTCAGCATCTTTCTGAGCCTTCTTCTCCAAAGTACGTGCCAATAACTTTCTGAAGTCTTCACCTTCCTTTTCCCCCTTCTTGGCACCGTAATTTGGAAGAAGTCCGAGAGTCTTTGTGTCCATGTGATATTGCTCTTTGCTCACACAAATGAACCTCCCCGCTATCTCGATCTTGTTCGTCTTCCAAACCTCTCGATGTGGTTCTTAGCCACAGAAAATTCTTCAGACATATGGGCAAACTGGCCAGAGAGTGCTTCCTTAAAAATCTCTGTCATCTTGGTCATGAGCAATGAGCTCATTTCCTCAACAGCAGATTTGATCAACACTTCATTTCTCTCTGCCAATTTCACCTCTAGAAATGCAGTTGACTCCTGGTGCTTCTGTTTCATTTCAGCACTGAGCTCAGCCTTGACTCCCTCCAGCTTTTCATTCAGCTTATCTTCCATGGAGGTCATCTGTGAGGTCAGAGTGTTTTGGATTAGCACCAGCTCTGAAGAGTGACTAAGACTTTCCATCTTCTGAGCTTGGTTGGTCAATGTTTCTTCCATCTGAGCAATCTTGATCATCATTGGCTCAACCTTCTCAAGTTTCTCAATCAAGGGAGTGAGGTCAATCTCAGGAACCTTCTGCACCTTCTATGCTGATTGATCATCTTGAGCTTCAGCTTTATCCTGAGCTCCAGTCTCCAACTGAGCCTCAGTCTGTTTATCAGACAATTCAGAATTAAAGATAGAACTTTCAGTAACTTTGGCATAATTGTTAATAGTGCCAAAAGATACCTGAAGAGTGCTAGCTTCAGTCTGAGGTCGACCAATTTTAGTTTGATCAGCACCAGAAATCTCTTTTTCCATCTGAGACTGATCCTTAGCTTCTCCCTGTTGGTCCCCATCTCCATCTTGAGATTTATCTCCGCTGCTAGGGGCACCAACTTCAGTTGCTCTCCTCTCAGCTATCTTCCTCTGAACCAGCTCATCAAAATCGGAGTTTTTCATCCTGAGCTTTGTCCTCCTGAACCCTGAGAAGTCAGTCAGGAAGGTTGTCTCCTCATTCCACCAGTCTTCCCCTCTGAATGCAGCAATATCAAGCATCTCGGGAAGAGTCTGATTGAGGATGAACACAGTCGACCTTAATCTGAAGAAGACATCTTGCAGATCAGGGTATGAGCTGAGCTCAGGGTAACGGTCAAGAATGAACCATTCCCCCTTGCTCCTCCACTCGCCTTCTTCAGCCTCGCCCTTCTTCCATTTCGAGCTCTCTGGTTCAGTTGAAGCCTTAGCTGAGGGATCAAGAGTAGATCACTCAGGAGCTCATCAAGAATATTCTGCTCCTGAGTCTCAGCAGCCTCTGAACGTTGTGCAGTCAGGTCCTCAGTTTGCATCTGAGTGGGTTCTGAGGCCTGAGCTGGTGTATCCTCAGATTGACTCTGGGTTGGCTCTTCTGCTGTCTGAGCCGGCACTTCTTCAGTAGGAATCTCTGAGGCCTGAGTTCCTTTGAAAATTTCCTGAGAAATTTTGTCTGAACTTAGCAAAGTCTCAAGCACCTCAGAGAAGACCTGCTCCTCAGTCTATTCTTGTGCCTTAGAGATAACCTGAGCCAAAACTTGCAATGGCGAACTCTGAGCGGTTTGGCCCTCAGGTTGAGTCTCTTCTGACTCACTGCCATCTTCATCTGTGAGAACCACCAATCTTCTGCGCTTGGGGGCGAAGGTTTTCTGCTTTTTCAGCTTCTCACCTTGCTCCATCTTTGCCTCCAACAGAACCTTCCCCCTGGTTTGTTGGGTCTCTTCAGCAGCAGCAGCTTTAGGTGATTCTGCTTTCTTTTCCTTCTTCCCTCGGATGGCCTGCTTCTTCACAGCAATGGGCTTGAAGAGCACTTTGGACTTAGGGAATGGGGTCGAATTGGCAAAGATATCCTCCTCCTCTCTGCACATCTCCAAAATATAAGCTATTTTGGTTGTATGGTGGATCTTGCCTTTAATCGTGATCGCCCCGTCAACCTTCTTCAAAACTTTGGTCTGCTCACTCACCGTCTGAATCAAAAAATTTAGCCAGTTGAAGTCGGTGGTGGGTGAGGCCTCGATCGCCGCCATCAATCTGAGCTTCGGGGTACTGATCTGCTCAAAACTCCCCGCAAGACTCATGATGCTTTTGCTCACAATATCCATCAAAACTCGATATTGTGGCTTCAAGTGTCTTTTATGCAATGTCGCCTAAAATTTAACAGGATTCTCAGCAATCCTATCTAAGTACTCCTGCTCTCTACCCGACATATACATCGCAGGATCCTCTCCTCTATCACAGAGCTCAAAAACATCATTCAAAATTTTCAGAACTATATACAAATCCCTCTCAAAATCGATGTATTTGGACGACTGCTCTAAATGTGATACAGTAATCTTAGAATGCATACAATCCTCTTCATCTATCCTCAAATTACAGATGAATTCGATTACCTCTTTTGCAAACTCTTGATCTGGTCGACTTGCGACTAGATGGGTGAGTTTAGCCAGTCGAATCATATGCAGAGCCTCCTCTTCTGGCTTTGAGTTGGTTGTGCTATCGAGTGAGACAACGAACTCGTACCAAGGCTTGTTGTTTTCGGCTAATCTCTCGAACAAGGTTGGGGCCATTTTAGAGATTGATTGGAGAAATGAAGATTTAGGGTTTGGGATTTTCTGGGCAAAGGGGATTTTTTTTGCAGAGGATTTGGGAACGAAGGGTTTGATAAAATTTTAGCTTGAATGGCTTATTGGGGTATATATAGCTTCGAGATCGTGGGGAATCGCGTTGGTTAGGTGAAAAGCAACGGTTGAGATTAATCTCCGATTAATCGGAATATCTGAACCCACCGATCTACGAAAAGTAAGCCGCCAAAACATCCTCATTGGTCAAGAAATGTAACAGAGCATTTAATGACTGTTGACCTTCTTCGGAATTTCAATCGATCCCGCCCAAAAACATTCCTCAGGTGTTTTGTATTTATTGCAAATGATTACTGAGTTTTACTTAAGCAATAAATGAGTCGCATGAGTCATTACTTCTTCAGACTAATTTCCCTCTATCAGTCTTCGAAGTCTTGACCTTGATAAAATGTCGAAGATGATCCGAAATCTTGAATGGGTTCAAAGATCTTCTTGAATCTTGACCTTGAAGAAATCTAAGTTTCGAGACTCGATTCAATATTTCCATTTTATCCTGAGCTTCTCAGTAGAATTCTGAGAAAACTTCATGCATCTGAAAACCTTCAATTTTTCAGATTTTACTCTATACACCTGGATCTAACATCCCTAATTCAACTGAAAGTTCCTGAAATCTTGATTCAGCCAAAGGTTTAGTCAAGATATCAGCTCTTTGCTTATCAGTATGAATTTTCTCCATTTTGATGTCCTTTTTCTCGACATGATCTCTGATGAAGTTCCTTCTTCAGCTTGATTTCTCTTGAAGTTCATAAAGGAAATTCATCTTCCAACAATGACATCTCAGATCTTCTTTCAACAGGGCTAATGATATCTTCATTCGATTCGATTGCCCTTTTACATTTTTTCTGAAAAAAGAGTTAGATCTGTGGTACCCATTTGGTATAGGGTCCTATCTGGTTAGCTGTACCTTTAGGAATCCAAATTTGCCTGACAACTCTAATCACTTTAGAGTGGCTAATTTGTCTTCCATAAACATCAACATACACATTTACTACTTTGGGTGCCTTAGCAGTTTCCTGTGTATGAGTGCTAGCTTTAGCATGAACATGGGCTTTTGAATTCTTCTTTGGTTCAGGCCTTCTGTTCATTTGCTTTGGCTTTTGTGCAGCCGGTCTAAATCTTTGTTGACTTGGGTTCAGATAACCTTTACCCTTAGGCAGGTGGGGTTTGGGTTATGCATCTTTGAAATCTGGGTCTTTCAAAGATATCTTGAGGACTTGGTCTCTTTAGTTGAGAATGTCTCTGCTGAGTGATTCTCATCTGAGGAATCCTCTGATGGTTCAGTGTGGGTCCTTTCAGGTTTGCAATCTTAGCCTGAGGCTTTGAAGTACTTGCCTAAAACTTTCCAACTGAGTGCTCAGGTTTTCTAGCCTTCACCTGAGGTTTGGGCTTTCCAACCTGATTATTCAGTTTTACTGAAACCATGGGTCCTTTTCCCCTGTCTACAACCTTGGGCATTTCTTCAGCTTGAAGTGTAGGTGCCACTGGTTTTACAAAGATTGTCTTCTTGCTACTTGATGCAGGATTCATATGACCTTGTGAGGTTCCCCCTGGAATGTATCCCAATCCAGATTTTATAGTGGCAGATCTTTGGTAACTCTGAATTTCATCTATTACTTTAGATGCAGTATTCAATAGAGTTAACTTCTTCTATGCACTATCCTCACAGTTCTGTAGAGTTTCATGCTTCTCAGAGATGTCATTGAACTTAGTTCTGATCAGCTGAATCTCTTCAGTGGATTTCTCTAGCTTTTCAGTTAGGGTCAATATCAACTTCTCTTTCTCTGAGAGTTGTACTTTCAGAACATCCAATTCATCAGTAGCTTCCATTAATTGAGAAGTGATCTCAGTTTTGCTAGAGTCTTTCCATTTTAGATTTTCAGCCTTCAGTTCCTTATTCTGCTCTTGAGTTTCATTTAGCAGTTCTTGTAAAACAGCATAATCCTTCATAAGATTCTCAAAAGAATCCATCAGGTCAAATTGGCTGTTTACAGTTGAACTTGACAACTCTTGTGCTACTGTAGGAGCAACAACGGAGATAGAAGAACTTACCTCTCCTACAGCCATGAGACAGATGTCATATCTGTCACTTTCTGAGCACATTTCTACTGAGGAGCTGGAACTTTCTTCAGACTCCTTTCCTTCCTTAGCAATCTCAGCAAGGGTATCCCATATTTCTTTTGAATTCTCACAATGAGAGATCTTCCTCATAACACCATCATCAATAGTGCTATATATTGTATCTTTGGCAATATAGTCAAGATTGACTAACTTTCTCTGATCAGGAGTAAGTTGATCATCTGACTTTGGAAATTCTGCTCTAGGATCAATTCTCTCATCTTCTGTTCCTCTGGGATTCACCACAGTAAATTGGAATGGTCCTTGAGAGACCACACTCCACATACGCTCATGTTTGGAATCTGAGATGAGCCTGCATTCTCGATCTCCATAGATCATAGTTCTCCACCGAGAACATGGGAAGTTTTTAGAAGACATTTTTTATCGATCTTTTGAAAAAAAAAAAAAATTTGACAAATAAGATCGATTCGGATAGACCACAAGTATTTTTGAAAATAAAACTTTGGTCAACAAATGAGGTAGTCAAGTTGAACCCTTTGCTCTGATACCACTTGTTGGTCGGTGCAAACGAAGTCTTACACGTGTATGGGGGAATACACGTGTTCGGTGTTTTTAAAACTTTTTTTCTTCCCGAGGTCACTTGGGTCGGATAATCCTCGAAGATTAGGTTATGAGAAGCCTGATCGCTCTGTCTCTCATCGAGACGTGATCATGAGTCGCTTTTCGAAACCTCGAGATAATCCCAACCGAGTCCCGAGTGTCGAGAGATCTGAGTTGCTTAGATCGGATAACTAACTTCATGAACCCTCGGAAAAGTACGTTCGGTTTGGTAACTATCTGTTTCTAGCTACTCGATCGTCTTGAATGGTTGGCCCTTTAGTTTATACTCGTTTTAAAACTTTGCTGAAAACCTTCCCTTTATGAAATAGTGATTAAGCTGTGATTCAGTTATGCAACTTCAGTGGATTGATTTCAACTGAATATCAGTGAAAAGTATGCTTTCAAAAATAAGTCAATGCTGACGATTAAGCACACAGATAAAGGAAAGCAATAAACAACACATCAATTATAGTGGTTCGAGAGACTCAAGCTCCTACATCCACTCTCTCGATCCTCGAGAGAAATTCACTAATCACTTACGAGCTTTTCGACTACCTCGTAGTTTACTTACTCAACTTCGCCCCGAGCTTTCGACTACTCACGTAGTTTACTTACTCAACCCGACCTTGAGCTTTCTGACTACCTCTGTAGTTTACTTACTCAAACACAAACAAGCTTTCAGACTACCCCTGTAGCTTACTAACTTCTCCTCTAGAGCTTTCTGACTACTCCGCTTAGTTTACTAACTCTTTACAACTCTTCTCACCAACAAACACACTCCAACTACCTTCTCAAGGGTTTGGGGTTTCTCGGTTGGTTTCCAACTAGGATGAGATATCCTTTACAATGAAGTACAATGCAAAGGGTAAGGATATCTCGACTAAGCTTCGGATAAATCTTATCAAGCTAGGCTTAGTTTAGTGAGCTCTCTTCAATATAGAAGCACTTGGGAAATTCTAGGTTTTTCAAGTGCTTTAACTTTTGCAAGAATAAGTTTGAGCTCTTGAGTTGCGTATAAATTTCTGTAACCTTACAATGTAGAGGGTCACCAGTATTTATAGGCATACACCAAGGTCACTTTTGAAAACTATCCGTTGGAGAGATAGCTTCGTGAGTTTCCTCTTATGGTGTGTGAGGAACGACTATATTTAGGGTTTGAAACTCCCTAACACGTTTTAGGCAATAGCCTTGCATGTAGCGGTCTTCACTTTTTGCGCGGCCGGAACTTTTGTACATCGACACATTTTTTTTTGAGGATCCTTTGTCGATTGTCGATATGATCTGATGTTGTCTTCCTCTTTTTGACTTTTGTCTCCAGTTAAAGGTAGACACCTTCAACGGCTCTTTTGGTTACAAACTCTGAGTTGATATAACCTTAACAACACTTCTGACTTAGTTCCTTTTGTCTGCATTTGAATGACTTGGCAAATATCTATTTTCTAAGGAATTGCATTTTTTCTCGATATTGCATCGCCGGATAGATATATTGATTGCCTCGGAACATTGAGGTTTATCTTGAGCATTGATACATTCTTTGAGTCTTGATAATTCGTGCCTTGATATTCTTGATCTTGATCTTGATCTTGATCTTTCGTCTTGAGTCTTGAGTCTTGAGTCTACGAGTCTTGAGGTCTTACGAGTCTTTAGAGTCTTCTGAGACATAGTGGTGATCTACTTTGAATCTTCATCTTGAGTCTTGGTTCCTCGATTATCATCTTGAGTCTTGATATCTCGATTTCAATCGAGTCTTGATTCTCGATTTCTTCTTCGAGTCTTGATACTTGGTTTCATACTAAAACTTGATTTCTTGAGAAACATCTTGAGTTCTTGAGTCTTTAGAACCTATCTGAACTATATCTCTGACTATACATTTTGCAGATAACATCCTGAATACTCTAAAACTGAATCCTGACTCAACTATCAAGATCATTCTGAACATGTCATACTCAGGGGTTTTGGGATCTAATCAAAATTATATATCTTTATTAAATTCATCTCCCAACAGTATTGGTATATCCATCCGAGAAACCGTTTGATGCAGTTCCACTATATGTGTCGGGTGTCTCGGTTAGTCGGAGCGATGCGATACTCCTTTGACTTGAGGTCAATAAGCACGACATGTGTGGGATAATGAACTTTGACCATGACCGACACTTGCACCCTTCCATGGGTAGATATGGCTTGGATTGGGTTCATCACGAAGTGCATGTGCGTGGTAGTTGAGCCAAGAATAGGATTCATTCCTCAAAGTGGATTTAGAGAGAATACTCATCTTCTCGTCATAATTGGATCTAAGTCATCGGCCGATGCACTTCAACTTAGACTTTGTGGCTAAGTGTGATATACATGATCAATTAGTGATTAGAGATAATATGATTAAGTTATTTGAATAGACACTTCATCATGTTCAAGACTTAATCGAGTATTCGCGAATGAAAGGAAAAAACCGTAATAGCCCATGTTTCAGTTACAGGTAGTTGCACTTTTCTCGCAACGTACATCATATATTGAGAATGTCTGATTTATTATCTAGGGTTCAATTAAGACTGTTAGTTTGACTAATCGCTCTATATATGAGGGCCTATGGGTCACACAACAAGTAGTTCCCTTTTACGAATTATAGTTGGTTGATTAAATGTTAAATTGGATTTAATATTTAATTAATGGAGAATTAATTAATAATATATTAATTTAGAATTAATTATTATTAATGTTTAATTAAATTGGATTTAATTAAATAGGAATTCCCAATAATAATATATGGTATATTATTATAGGATTTAATATATATGGAATCAAATCCGTAGAGATTTGATATACATGGAAATTAAATCCGTAGAGATTTTTATATATGGGAATTAAATCAATGGGATTTAATTTACAAGATTAGGGATTTTATTTCCTAATCAGGTTAGCTTAAGATTTAAGCTGAGCCTCCCCTATATATACAAGCTATTGAGAATTCACAAACAACGTTAATTCATTATTCTCCATAAGATCTAGAGTTAGAATTTTCCTAGCAAATTCACCTCGGTATTCAAAGCTGGCAAATCCGTGCATGTCCGCGATTGGGGATTACGTGGATACCATAGTAGAGAAAATTGTATACGAATTACTGTAAGAATTCTGTTTACGTTTACTCGTATTTAATTATGCAATTAATTATTCGTTGTTGGTGAACTGTTTAATTCCGCTGCGCATGTATTACATATCTAGAACATGCATCACATTAAACCTTTTTCCTATACTCAGGATCATATTTGAACTTGTTATCTTTAGTAAATTATCTAGGTTTATTGAAACTGGAAGACTGACTTGGAACAAGCTTTTTATCAGAGGGAGAAGAATTCTGATTAAACTTATCTTTTAGTTGAAAATTACCATTTGACTTTCTGAATTTTCCTTTTAGAAAATGTTTGAATTGCTTAGTAATAAGAGAAAATTGTTCTGAAACATTTGCATCACATAAATCAGACACATCATCATCATAAATCAACTTCAGTAACATAAGGATGTTTACCAACATTAGCAAAAGTTTCACCTCTAAAAGCAAGTACTTTCTTATTTAATATTTCTCATGTTTATCATCATCTAACTAATTTGAGTTAATCTCACAAGTTTTCAAAATACTGATCAACTCATTTTGACTCAATAAATCAGTGTTCTTAGCCTCTTCTACTACACATACTTTTGCATCAAATCGTTTAGGAACATTTCTAAGTATCATATTGACTAACCGATTGTTGGAAATTGGATCACCAAGTGAGTGTGACTCATTAGCAATCCCACTTATCCTTTCATTGTATGGTGAAATGGTTTCATCATCTTTCATTCTCAAGTTCTCAAACTTGGTTCCCAACATTCGAAGTCTAGTCTTTCGAACACTTTCTGATCCTTCACAATGTTCCTGCAATCTTTCTCATGCTTCCTTAGAAGAAACACAATTAGAGATTAGTTTAAACATAACAACATCAAATTCCATTAAGGGTTTTAGAATTTAAAGTGGTCGATGCGAGTTCATCATTGGACCGATCAATCTCCTTTTTTACTTGAGATTCACAATCTTTATCAACAAATATCTTCGGTGGATTCCAACCAGATAACACACTACGCCATGCTCTATCATGTACAGACTTAATGTACATGCGCATTTTAGGTTTCTTGTAGGGATAGTTGGATCCATCCAAAATTGGAGGTTTTAAAGAAGGAGTCAATGGATCCCGTGCTCATGGTGAGTGCCTCTACTTCTTATACTCCAAAAGGAAAAATGAAGTGAAGAAGCAAGGCTAAGAAGGGCTGTAAGCCTAATTTCTTCAAGCCCAAGGGTGGAATTCAAAAGAAGGAGCGGGTGGACAAGGATGTATCCCTCCATTGCAAGTAGAAGGGGCATTGGAAGAAGGACTACAAGGTTCTAGCAGTTGAAAAGAAAACACAAGGTGTCACAGCCACTGGAACATGTATGTTTGTTATTGAGATAATCATGTCCACAAATGATACTAATGCTGGTATTAGATACAGATTATGGCTCACACATATTTACAAATGTGCAGGGTCTCATGGATATCAGGGCAGTTAGGCTAGTTGAAGTTGCTTTACACATCGGGAATGGAGCAAGAGTTGTTGTTGAACGTGTTGACACTTATGTTTTAGACTTACCCTCTAGTTTTAGATTAAAACTAAATAATTATTATTTTGTTTCGTCTATTACTATCAACATTATTTCTATTCCTATGTTAGACATTGAAGGTTTTTCCTTCCATTTTGCAAACAATAATTGTTATTTTTTGCTTAATGGTGATGTGTATGGAAATGCTCCTTTATCGAATGGTTTATATTTGTTGCATTGTAGATATAATGTTCTTAATATACAAAATAAAAGTCACAAGCTTAGTAATCATGAAAATCCAACTTACTTGTGACATTGTAAACTTGATCATGCAAACGAGAAAAGGATTGCAAGGTTAATGTTTGTCCCAAGTACGAGTATCACACGTGTATGGGGGGGGAATACATGTGAATAGTGTTTTTCAACTTTTCAAATTTTTACTGAATCAATGAGTCAGACTTTCCTGAGTTAAGTCCTAAGAAGCAAAAAATACCCTGAGTAAAGTCTACTGAGACAGTTACTCTGAGTTAGCTTTCAGTTCTTCAGATTTGCTCAACTGATCTTGAGTGCTACTATCCTGAGTAGTTTGGCACAGATAACAATCTTACTGAACACTCAGAGAGTTATTCAGTTTAATAGCTATCTACACTAGCTAACTAAGTTGCGGAAAGTGTAGGCCCTAAGTTTATACTCGTTTTAACTTGCTGAAATACCTTTTTCTTATGCAAAACAGTGTTTAGTCTGTGAGTTGGTTAATGCAAGTTCAGTGGATTGTTTCCAGTTGAATTTAGAAAACCTTTTGTATGCTTTAGTGAAAGTATGCAACAACAAATGCAATACAGAAAGCAATAAAACAACACAACAAATTATAGTGGTTCAGAGGCTCAAGCTCCTACGTCCACTCTCCTTTTAACTCAGGGGAATTCCTTAACACTCCAAGAATCTGCTTGATTTATAGTGCCAAGGGACACTGACCAAATCACCTCTCTAAGGCAGAGTGATCCCTAGGATCCTTACTGAGTCCTAGTACTCAGATCTACTCCTCTCAAGCTTTCAGACTGACTAACTGCAACTTACTAACTTTCACAACTCTCTCACAACTTCCAAACAACAAATCACTCAAACTACCTAATACATAGGGTTTGGTATTGGTTTGGCTTCTAACTAAGGTGAGATATCCTTTACAATGAGACCAATGACAAAGGCTATAATATCTCTACTAAGCTTTGGATCTTAACATACTAAGGCTTAGTATGTGAGCTCACTTCAAAGTGAAACACTTGGGAAATCTATAGGGTTTCGAGTGCTTCAAAAGTATCTTGAATATGCTTGAGCTTTGTGAGTTGCTTGATTTCCCGTAACGTTGAGAATGTCCAAGGCCTTCGGTATTTATAGGCAACTCTCAAAGAGTCCACTCTTGAAAAAATATCCATTGGAAGAGATAGCATCAAGTGTTTCCTCTTATAGTAACACTTGAAAGACTATATTACGGTTTTGACGAACCCTTACATGATTTAGGTAACATGCAATCGAGCTAGCCACTCATTGGTTCTGCAGACTGCACATCTTTAGAATGTCTGACTTCCTCATGACATGTCGCTTTCAGTGTCAGGACCGTACTGTGTTGTCACTTGCTGATTGGTTACTGAAATCCATTGAATACAGACAAAAAAATGACTTCTTTCTAAGTTCAACTCTTCTGAGTGAGGCAACCTCAATGTTGGGAAATTTATAGTTTTGATGGAAGTTCCAAAAACAGATTGTAATAGGACCAGTCAGACCTGATAGCTGACTGATGAATTAGATATCATATTAGGATGACCAGCTGAGATGTATAGACCAGCTGATGTAACAGATAGGTCACATATTGAGGGGGAACTCAATATGTGTAAGTTAAGTCTTGAAGAAGATCAGAAGATCAAAAGATCACCAGGCGAGAAGATAAGAAGACCTACATCAGAAAGAGTGAATTAGAGTCTGAAAGTTGTGCTAAGACAACCTGCATAGAAAGACTCAACCAGTAGATCGATCGATCGGATCGATCGTCGTCGCCAAATCGGTGATAACCAGAAGATCACCAAGTCATACATGTTCATCAGACACGAAGAATGTCAACCTAAGTTGGTAAATCAAACACTGAATAAGTGTACTTGATAACCAATGAGAGCAAGACACGTATGTACAGAGCTGACATTGCAGGACGAGGTGCTTCAGAGTTAAAACGGCTAGAAAGGACAAATATACATGCTTTCAGCCATGCCGCCTCTGTGCACATCAAATCAGGTCTGCAAACCTGTTGTAGCACGGATTATTCTGATCCCCCTCAAGGCTCAGGGATAGCAGGTTTAAAGATAATCACCCCCAGATAACACCGACATAGGAAGGTCGCCCGAATGGGCCAACATCCAAGTCTCAGATTACAAGAAGTCGCATGGAGACCTACCAAAAACACCAGAAGTTGCATAGCAAAGATCCAGATCGGGATGTGACCTGTATCGATAACGTTCAAACAAATCCAACTAAGGAAAGCACCCGGCAATCCATCAAGTATGGCCTGGGACATCGCCCTGAGATCGACGCTCATTAAAGAGGCGACCTCGGACCAATCAAGGCCAACAGGCAACTTGCAAAATTAAAGCCATCTATTGAGCATATTTCCTTATGTAAATCTCCCGCCCATGAGGCGGAAATAAAAGTATAAATAGACATGCAAGGTCACGTTTGAGAAGGTTGAACACCTTAGTGTCTAGGCAATTATATTATTATACAAAAACTCCTGGCTTGGACGCCCCCGGACATAGTCTGATTCAAAGGACGAACCGGGTCTCCAATTGTTTGTCATTTCTCTTTGTTTTGATTGTCATTTGTTCGCAACCATCACTGTAACTATTGTTTAAATTGGGCAAATTATAGTCAGTTACAACAATTGGCGCCGTCTGTGGAGTCATCAGCAACATAATGAGGGAGATTCTTGAGATAGGACTGATCATCATCTATCACTATAATCCAGCTGAAGGAGGAGATCCTACTCAACCAGTTGGAGAAGGAATCAGAAAGAGTCCTTCGCTGATGGACGCAGAAGAGAGAAAATTATCCAACCTGGATACGGTGGCCAGACATCTGATCTTGAAGATTGTGGATTCTACCACATATGAGAAGCTCATGTATTTGAAGACTGCTAAGGAAGTTTGGGATACCCTTGCTGAAATCTGCAAAGTTAATGATCTGATTAAGGATAGAAGATATCAAACTGAACTGGTAAAGTTCGAGAAATTAAAGATGTTGCTAAATGAGACGATTGATCAGCTAGATGGGAGAATTACTCAAGGTGTCAACAGACTGCGTGATTTAGGCCGAGTAATGTCAGAAAAGGATATCAACTACAAGATTCTGAGATCACTGACAAAGAAATGGGATACTAAAGTAACAGTGATCAAAGATTGTCAAGATATTGGAACCATGAAGTCGAACGATCTGTTTTTCAGTTTGAATGCACATGAATTTGATATGATTGAGAGAAGCAGAGAATCAGATGATGGTCCTTATGAAGGTACCACAAATTCTACTAAAAATGTTGCATTTCAGGCAACTGGTAGCAGTTCACGATCAATTGAACCAATGGGGAACATCATCAGCAAAGATGAATAGATTGCTCTGCTGACCAGAAAGGTTGAACGATCAAACGTTCAGATGGGAAAGTACAGAAAGTTCTACAAAGATTATAGACAAAGCAGAGGAAGAGATTGGAGATCTACTGACAGATCATCAGAAAGAGATCATTCTGATGACAGAAGAGACGATCGAAGAGATGACAGAAAGGATGATCGAAGGGATGATCGCACAGGAGATAGATGTGGTGACAAACCAGAAAGAAGGATTTCTGATACAAGCAAGGTGGAAAATCACCTGACAGAAGTTATCCAAGAAATGATTCACCTAACAGGTGAGGATCTGGAGAATCTGGAACGTGTTTCAACTGCCACAAACCAGGTCACTACAGCACAGACTACCCCGACCCGACTCCTAAAGAGAGAGAAGAGAAGCGAAATAGATACTTATACCAGTGGGGATACTTATACCCCGACCCGACTCCTAAAGAGAGAGAAGAGAAGCAAACCAGGTCACATCTGCTGGAGAGATTAACCTGCAGGTCTACAATGACTAATTGCTTGATGATCTCTCTAATGCAATAGATACTTATACAAGAGTGCATGTTGAGAATGATAACCTAAGGGCAGAGAATGTCTGGCTTGTAAAAGAAAGTAAAGAGAGTAGAACTGCTGAACATAAATTGATTAAAACTGTTCAGCAAGCTAAAGGTAAACTGATCAAGCCATCTGTGCAGAAAAGATATGAATCTTTTGATGGTAGCAGTCGTACCTACCCTTACAATCAGAAACCTAGGACTACTGCACCTGAGCCCCACTGGATTAATAGAAGACCAGTTAACAAGAAAAATCCCAAGTCTTCTGATTCATCCAAGGCTCACACTAGTAATCATACTGATCGAAATGCACATGATGAGATGTATGATTATGTAGATGCATATGGGAGACAAATAAGGGCTTCTGATCTTGATGATTACAATAGAAATACCTTGTTTCTCTAGATCCCGAAAGGTACAGCTAACCCCCAGGACCCAACTCTACTGGGGTACCTAAAATCTGATTTGCTCGCAGGTTCGCGTGGGATTAGCCAATAAAGGAGATGTACAAGAAACTATCTGGTACATAGATAGTGGATGCTCAAGGCACATGACTGGAAGTCAACATCTCCTCAGCAATAACATTGAGAAGCCAGGCCCACGAGTTCTCTTTGGTGACGACAAGTTTGGTTTTACCAGAGGAGTTGGAACCTTTGTGAATGATGGTGTACAGGTTACAGGTGTTTCATACGTTAATGGGTTAAGGCACAACCTGTTATCTATATCACAAATCTGCGACAACGGTTTTAGTGTTGAGTTCTCGACAGATAGATGCACAATCAGAAATCGAGTTACTCAGCAGATCTTGCTAACTGGCTCTAGAAAAGGAACAATCTACACTGCAGATTGGGACAGTTGTCCAAGAAATGCATGATTGATTGTTAAGAGTACCAAAAGTGCCAGTTGGCTCTGGCACAAGAGAATGAAACATCTGAACTTTAAGACTCTTAACAAGATAGCAAGGATGTCCTTGTTTGAAGGTCTCCTGAAAGAATTTTTCTCTAAGGATCATTCAAAGGGATTCCTTCTCCTCCATCCTGAAGAGTACTGCAACTGCTCCATATGGATTTATTTGGACCAGTTACACCTCTTAGTTTCAGTGGACGCAAATACACTCTGGTGGTTGTGGATGATTACTCCAAATTCACCTGGGTTTTATTCTTATATAAGAAGAATGAAACTACAACAAAGCTACCTGAACTTCTCAAGAAGATTCAGAATGAAAAGGGTCTCAACATAGTGAAAATCAGATCAGATAAAGGTACAGAATTCTTGAACCAATTTATATCTAATTTTTGCTCTGAGTTTGGTATACAGCATGAGACGTCAGCTGCCAGAACACCATAACAAAATGGCGTACCAGAAAGGAGAAATAGAACACACAAAGAAGCTGCTCGCACTATGTTAGCTGAACATGCTACACCAAATCGTTTCTGGGCAGAAGCATTCAACACTGAATGTCATACCTAGAACATATGTTCTTTGACTAAGATTCATTTAAAAACACCTTATGAACCGTGGAAGGGCAGAAAACCTCGTGTTTCCTACTTTCATGTGTTCGGGTGCAAGTGTTTCATTCACAACAATGGGAAGAGTCAGTTGAGAACCTTCGATGCCAAGTCAGCTGAGGGTATATTTTTAGGATATTCCTCAATCAGCAAAACATTTAGGGTTTTCAACAAACAAACCCTAGTTGTAGAAGAGACACCTCATATGGTCTGTGATGAGTTAACATCTGATCAGGAGAAATCTGTCGTAGAACAAGCCGTACCTGATGAACCAGAAACACTGAAAATGGATCAGTTGAGGCTCAAAGGAAAGGATTCAAAACACATCACTGTGTATATTCCCAACTTTGACCTTGATGATTCACCAGGTTAGTCAGACCCCAAGGTGTTGGGGTTATACTGAAAATTATGCTTTTACTTTGTATAACCAAACAGAAGTTTCTTATTTATTTACTGAAATAAATTATTTAATCACTATTGCATTAAATATGAATGAATGTTATATATGTTTATTGCAAACCCGTTCAATAAGACAGTACGTATTATGTTGTAGTTAATTTGGTGATACCCGATCACTGAAGATCAAATTAACAGCCTTCGTAATTAAGTACAAATTCACAACCCAGATGGAAATGAACGAACCATCATGAACAGTTGAAGTGTGAGACCTAGATTGGCCTGTCTTGACCAAGGGATCACATTTAGATGATGAATGAATGAGGATTTGAGGAGGATTTCTTGATCAATATACAAAATTAGACCTTAGTGGTGCGTTGTTTCTTAATCTCCGCCCCTTAAATAGATTTGAAATGGAAAATTTAATTATGATGGGAAAAGAATATGCGATTAGAGATATATTGGGTAATATTATTTTACATGACGATTGTTGAGATTTAAAGAAATGATTTTCTTCTTTATTTTCCTGGTGGGCTCCATATCCTTTTTTCGCCCCCTCCTGGAAATTTATTTATATGGATAATAATGTTGAGTTGTCTTTCTCAAGGAAAATTGATATTAATTAATATAAATTCCATGTGTTAATTAAAATGGATTAGAAATCTTAAAAGTGGTAAGCAAAATATTTATAATTTAATATGCCATTAAATGGATAGTTCAATAAAATTTTTAGTGGGATTAATATTAATGAACTTTGGGGAATATTTGGCCCAAAATATTATCTTGTGTTGATTCATCCAATTTGTAACTCCTAGTTCCGCATGTTTAGGATTTACGTGAATTATATTGTTTATATTTCCAAGTGTAAGAAAACCTTGTTTATTATTATGTTGAATTGATTTTAGGATTAAGAGATAATTTTGTAGGAATACATAATTATTTAATTTAAATATCAAATTTTAATAATCTTTTATAGAATAGATTTCGAAAATATTGGGTAGAAGAGGGAAAGAGATTTTTTATTTTTTAATTAAGGAGAAAAGAATATAGGAGATATATTCAAGATTTTTGGAGATCAAGAAATGATTTTCTTCCTTATTTTCCTAGCCCTAATTTTTTTTATATGGGATGAGCTCTTATTTAAATTCCATGTGTTGGACATTAAATTGAAATTGGATAGTATTTAATTTCTAGATTAAAATCGCTTTTAAAGATATCCAATTATCATTGGGGATATATTAAAGTGTGTTTTATTTTCATCCGTTTTGAATGAATGTTTTTATTTTGAATTATCGTCGGATTTGTTTTTATTTGTTGAAGAAAATTAATTCATATATTAGGCTATTTGATTTGTTCAATTTTAATAATACCTAGAATAGTTCAGATTTAAGGTATTTATTTTTCGTTAAATAAATATGTATTAACTGATTAAATTGAAATTGGATAGTAGAATTGCTAGATCTGTTTTGCGAGATATCCAATTATCATGGTATTTAATGTGTTTTATTTTCATAATTATGAATGAATGTTTTTAATTTGACTCGTTCGGATTTGTTTTTCTTGTGAGAAAATCCACGAGTATATTAGGCTATTTGATTTGTTCAATGTAATAGACTAGTCTAGATTTAAGGTATTTATTTTTCGTTAAATAAATTGTAAACGACGAGAGACGAAGACGGAGGCAATTAAAAGCGGATCGGATCCGTAATCGTGGGCAACATCGTCCATGCGAAATGTGCCAAGGAGGCATGAGTATGAGTTTGCGTCGACGTCGGATGGGCCTAGCGTCACGGTGCGGCCAGGATGCTTCGGCAGCGTCGGACGGCGACGGCTGGGCAGCAAAGTGCCAAGATAAGCGCCAAGACCGCACCACGCGCCAGAATGGGCAAAGGGCGGCGGAAGCTGGCGTCGCCGCCGACGAGGCCGCCCGAAGTTCCTCAGAGCGGCAAGAGCGCGCTGCGCTAAGCGATGGGCTTAGTCGCTCGGCCAGCGGCCGGCGGATCTTGAGGCATGCATCCCTACCAAGGAGCTGGCGTGGCATTTCAAGACGGAGTTTTTTTCGAGATGAACGAGTGGGAGAAATTCAAGACGGCGTTTCTTCAAAATCAATTCAAGGAAAATCAAACCATGACAGTTGGATAATTTGCGCCCAATGTGTTTATTTTCTGCTTTGCTTGATTTATTACTGTTGTATTTTCTTGTGCTTTATTTAATTTGTTTAAATTTGTTTGCATGAGAATTTCCCAAGGAAAAATCTCAAATTCAAAAATTACTAAGTATGTTATGATAATTAATTTGTTTTGACACAAATTAATTTTGACCTCCATGATTTATTTATTTGGGAAATCGTTTGGAGAAATTCCCCTACGGGACGGTCAAAAGATAGCTTTCACATGAATAAATTCCCAAAAAGATGATTGTGAATTATTATTAGTGGCGACGATGACCCTCCAACGAGGCTCGATCAAAGCGAAGTAATAATTTTGTATTTAATCATGGTTATTACTTAGGTATAAAATTGATATTTATATACTTCTCCGAAGTCCTTGTCAATTTTATAATTGTCAAGTGGGAGCCAACTACTATTTTTTTTTTTAAATTAAAGGTTTGTAACTGTTCTTGTTTGTAACCTGCTTGAATGTGATTTAAATGATGACCCTCCCACGAGGCTCATTTAAATCTGTTTTGAGATGTTGGCTGATGCATGTTCATATTTTTTTTGAGATTTTAATATGAATCATGTGATCGAATTATGTGATTTAATTTTGTGTTGATCTGGATATTGATACAAAATATATGTTTATATCAGTTCATCATGTCACAACCTTTTAATCCACTATTCAATTTACTGAAAGACAACCTTCTCACTGGAGAAAACTTTATTGTTTGAAAACGAAAACTTATGAACTTCCTTGCTTCACACGAGTACAAATGGCTGCTTAATGAACCTAAACCTGAAGAACTAACCAAAGATGTCAGTATATGGGAAGAGATGGAATATAATGAATGGGAGCTAGGAAATGAATTGATAAGGGACATTATCTTGACTTCAATGTCGGATTCTGTAAGGCACCTTCATCAAGGGTTTCTCTTAGCTGCAGACATTATGGGAAATCTTGAAGTGATGTTCGAGCATCCAACCTATATGGCAATTCAAAACATTAAGCATGATTTGAACAAGCTGAGGTTGGAAGAAGGAATGACTGCTAGTGAGCACATTTCTAGGGTAATGGCCATCTTTGAAGAATTGGCACATCTTGACGAAAAATGTGATTTCAAGAGCAAAATTGATTTCATTCTCAAAACTCTACCAAAAAAGCTATGATCATCCTTATGTAAGATACCTATTGGAAGATATGAATTTTACTGAGGATGATCTCAAAAGAGCCGTTACTTTGGTTGAAGAGGACATTGAGCGCAAGAAAGCGAACATGGTTGCAAAAAGGTCTGCTTCTCGTTCTAGGCCAATTGGTGGTAAGAAGGGTAAAGAGACAAACAGGATAAACCAGTTCTATTCAAACTTCAAGGATGAAAGTTTAAGCAAGAGGATATGTTTGGAATGTGGGGAGAAGGGACATAGGAGATGGGCCTGCTCCAATTCCGAAAGGAATGGAAAGAAAGGTAATTCACACTCGCTAGTTGTTGAAACTTATTTGGCGGAGTATGCTACCCATTCGTGGGTATTGGATACGGGATCCACTGATCATGTATGTTTCACATTGCAGGGTTTCAAGCAGACCCGACGACTAAGTGAGAGTGAGATCCTCATCACGCTAGGCGATGCCACGAGAGTGGCAGCTGAAGCAGTGGGAGAAGTGCACTTGTCCTTTGGCGACAAGACGTTAATTTTAAGAGATGTTCTTTATGTTCCTGTTTTTCGGAAAAACCTTATTTCTATTTCTAAACTGTTTATCGATGGATATTCTGTTCGTTTTAATAAAGATGTTACTGTTTTTCATAACGATGTGATTATCTGTCGTGGAACTTTGAGGAACAATCTCTATATTATTAACTGTGCACATCACTCACAAAATGCATCCTATAACACATCTACTATTTCTTGTAAACGAAAGCGCTCGGCTGACGTGAACGAGACACTTCTTTAGCACCTAAGATTAGGTCATATTAACCCGAAAAGGATTCAAAGGTTGGTGAAAGATGGTTCTTTGGGGTCTCTCCAAATTGAGCCATTTCTGACTTGCGAATTGTGCTTCGAAGGTAAAATGACCAAGAGGGCATTTGGAGCCAAGGGGCTTAGAGCTAAAGAAGTGTTAGAAATCGTTCACACCGATGTGTGTGGTCCAATACAGATCAAAGCTAGAGGTGGCTATGAGTATTTCGTTACTTTTATCGATGATTACTCACGCTACGGATACATTTTCCTAATGAAGCATAAATCTGAGACCTTTGATAAATTCAAAGAATTTAAGGCTCAAGCAGAGAATCGGTTCGTTCATTTCCATCTGGGTTGTGAATTTGTACTTAATTACGAGGGCTGTTAATTTGATCTTTAGTGATCGGGTATCTCCAAATTAACTACAACGTAATACGTACTGTCTTATTAAAAGGGTTTGCAATAAACATATATAACATTCATTCATATTTAATGCAACATTGATTAAATAATTTATTTCAGTATATAAATAAGAAACTTCTGTTTGGTTATACAAAGTAAAAACATATTTTTCAGTATAACCCCAACAATCTCCCACTTATACTCAAAGTCTGCTTTTAAGTATACTACAACATGTCGCGTGTTCTATGTGACATCTAATGTCACCCTACACGAACCTAATAATATTTCTCCCACTTATACTCAAAGCAGATTGGCAACGTCCTTGACACCCATTCCTTCCACATGTCTCTTGAATGTACTCTGAGGCAGACCCTTTGTGAATGGATCTGCTAGGTTGTCTTCCGATGCAATCTTAGCCACCTCAATGTCTCATCTCTTAACGATTTCTAGTATGAGATGGTATTTTCTTTCAATGTGTTTGCTGGCTTTGTGGGCTCTCGATTCCCTTGAATTTGCAACTGCTCCGGTGTTATCACAGTAGACCGTGATGTTGGGATATTTTAGTTTTGATAATTTATGCAAAAACATTATTAACTTGTGTTATTCAAGCTAATCTACAGATAACAAGTTAAGGGGGAACGAAAGAATAAATTGAGTGGGAACTCACAAAATCAGAAGAAGATGATCGAGATCAGACGAGGCTGCAGACGAGAATGATCGAGATCAAGCTGAGTTAGATGAGTTCCGGAGTCAACTGATGTGCTGTGCAAATCAGAAGTGAAGAAAAGCTAAAAAGCCAAAGAAATCGGAGAGAAGGTTGCAGATCAGAAGATGAGCAGATGAGACTGATCAAGATCAGACGTGATTGAGATCAGATATGATAAACTGATATGCTAACCTGATGAAGATGACCTGATGCTATCCTGACATGATCCTGAAGATATGTTGATCGTCGATCACGTGATCGACGATCTCGCAAGAAGAAATCGGATAGCTTCGAGTCAAGTGACCGAGGGTCGGGGATGTTTGAATTCGAAGAGTCAACTCAAGAAGGCTCGAGTGTCAAGATACCGATCGGACAAAGGTCTGGCCAAGAAAAGTCTCTTTGAATCAAGAAACCCGAGACTCGAGATAGAACTCAAGAAACTAAAGACTCGGATAATCCAAGGCTCGAGATAACTCAAGGCTCGGATAGAACTAAAGATCCCGATTTCGAGGAAGATCCTCAAGAATATAAATTAGACTCGGAAGAAATCAAGAATATAACCGTTAGAGACTCGGGAAGAAATCAAGAATATAGCCGTTAGATTCAACTGACGTGGACCAATGAGAGGAAGACGACAAGCCTGAAAAAGCTACAGAGTAGTATGGATTTGAATGTGATTCTCTCCAATGGTAACATTCAAATCCACACTATAAATACAAGTTCTTCCTTCATTATCAAGTGTGGAAGAGTATGGAAAATGTGGCAAACGATGCTACAGAGCTAAGAAGACATATATTCAAGCATTCCCACCATAGAACACAGAGCTAGAAATACACGCATATATTCAAGAGTGTTCTACCCTAAATCTAAGCACAAGTGCTATATCCTAAGCTTAGAGAGATTTTCCCATCCTTAGAATTGAGGTTAAACAAATGTAAGGGGAAATCTCAACCTAGTTGGAAACCAAACAAACCTTTACCCAAATCAGTTTGAGTTAGGTTAAGTTTGTCACCGCAAGATTTCAGACTAGGGATTCTAGTTTCTGATTTCTGGGTTCGGTTGAGTGTGAACTCGGTAAACATCTAGCAATCCCGAAAGGGAGGGTAGGCAATCCAGTGAGGGAGATAAGTCCCGTTTGAGTGTGAACTCGGTAAACATCTATCGGCGATCCCGTGAGGGTGATAAGTCCCGTTGGTTAAGTAGGTTAAGTTGGTTAAGTTGGTGCCCCAAAAGGGAAGAGTAGTTGTAGGGCGGGTTTCATCCGAACCACTATAAAATATCGTGTGTTCTTTACTGCTTTATGTTCTTACTTGCCGTATGCATTCGAGTATAAGCAAAACAACACACATCATTCTTGAAAGCAAAAAATTTGGTATCACCATTCCCTCACCCCTGTTTTATATGCATCA
This sequence comes from Stenogyne calaminthoides, assembly GCA_037126765.1. Lineage (NCBI taxonomy): Eukaryota > Viridiplantae > Streptophyta > Magnoliopsida > Lamiales > Lamiaceae > Stenogyne > Stenogyne calaminthoides. The sequence goes on from JBBCBC010000027.1 coordinate 28,623,191, forward strand.
CACGACATGTTTTGTTTCCGCACGAACAAATTGGGTTTTTTGACTCTATAATCGGGACCATCACGTGATTTTGCTGGGAAAATTCGGGACCACGTCCAAGTCCACCAAGAAGTTCTTGAGCCAAACCGCTTCCTTCGCTGCTTCACAAGCAGCGACGTACTCGGCTTTCATGGTAGAATCAGCGATGCATTTCTGTTGTACGCTTCTCCATGTCATGGCTCCTCCCCCCATGCAGAACACACTACCCGAGGTAGACTTTCTGGAGTCAATGTCTGATTGTAAACCAACATTCTGTCTAGTGTCCTTTTCAGGTACTTCAGAATGTTCTTTACTGCAATCTAATGCTCTTTCTCAGGGTTACTTTGATATCTTGCCACCATGCCTACGACAAAGTAAATATCTGGTCTCGTACACAGCATTACATACATGAGGCTTCCCACAGCCGAAGCATAAGGGATTCCCTTCATGTCATCTATCTCTTTCTGTGTCTTGGGACACATCTCTTTGGATAGATGGATTAAAAGTATCATGAGGGCACAAAGCCTTTCTTGGAATCGCATCTTTGAAGTGCTTCAAAATAGTATCTATGTATGAGGCTTGCGAAAGCCCGATCATTCTTTTCTTGCGATCTCGTGTGATCTTGATCCCTAGGATGTGACCGGCTTCCCCTAAGTGCTTCATATCTAACTGTTTTGACAGCCATGCCCTTACGTCTGATAACATCTTTACATCATTTCCGATGAGCAGAATGTCATCCACGTATAGTACCAAAAATACCAATGCAGTTCCATTATGCTTTTTATAGACACAACTTTCAAATTCATTTTGATCGAATCCGTAGGATTTTATAACTTGATCAAAAACACTGATTCCAAGCTCGGGATGCTTGCTTCAGTCCATAAATGGACTTCTGAGCTTGCAAAACCAGATTCTTGGCCTTTTTCAATGAAGCCTTGGGGTTGTTGCATATAGATTTCTTCGTCAAGATTTCCATTTAGGAAAGTATCTTGGACGTCCATTTGCCGATCTCAAAATCTAGATGCGCAACAATCGACAAGAGAATGCGGATGGACTTGAGCATGGCTACGGGCGAAAAAGTTTCCTCATAATCGATCCCTTCTTTCTGAGTGTACCCTTTCGCCACAAGTCTTGCTTTGAAGGTTTCAACCCTTCCGTCCGGTCTCCTTTTTATCTTGTATACCCACTTGCATCCGATGGGTTTTGCCCCATCAAGTGGTTCGACTAGCTCCCACACCTTGTTGTGATCCATTGAATCCATCTCGGCTTCCATTGCTGTTTGCCAAGATTGAGCATCTTTATCTTGGATCACCTCGTTGTAGGACCATGGATCTGATTCTTCTGCGGAGATCAAGTCCGAAGACTCTCCGATCCCCAAGAATCTCTCGGGTTGTCTGATAAACCTCCCACTACGACGAGGTTCTGGTTGTGTAGGCGTGACATTTGGTATATCATTTTGTACAGTTGGCAATGGAGTTGGCCCCCTAAGTTCTTCTAAGGTAATTTCACTTCTAGGCTTTCGACTGTTCATATAGTCTTCTTCCAAAAATCTAAAGTGAGTAGTGATTACCACCTTTTGATCTTCGGGACCCTAGAACATGCATCCTTTAGTTCCTTCGGGGTACCCTATGAACATCCTTAATTCCAAACGTGCATCCAATTTACCGGCTTCCTTGTCTAGCACGTATTCCAGACACCCCCAGATCCTGATGTGTTCGAAACTGGGCTTGCGCCCAGTCCACAATTCTCTCGGGGTTTTAGGTACCGATTTGGATGGCACTAGGTTCAGAATATAAGCCGTTGTTTCTAATGTGTAACCCCATAACGATTTTGGTAAATCCGCATAACTCATCATCGACCTTACCATTTCTAAAAACATTCTATTCCTTTGTTCTGCAACCCCGTTTTGTTGAGGGGTACCGGGTGCAGTCAACTGGGATGCAATCCCCACTTCCGATAGGTAGTTCAGAAATTCATCGCTGAGGTATTCGCCTCCACGATCACATCATAGAAACTTGATACTTTTTCCCTCCGTTTTCAAAACACAAATACTCAAGTATGCAAAAATAATCGTGCAAAATATTTTCCCTTCTAACTATTTAAACCCTAACACTAGTCTGGAATAAACCTTTCATTTTCCTTATTCTCAAACTTTCGGATTATAAAAGTTTCATTACCAAAACTTCCGAAATACTCTTCAAAAGCAATTCAAACCGAAAAGTTACTTATCCTTCAAATTGCTTATTCTGGTAATTGCTAAAAAATGCCTTTAACGTTTATATGCTAGGGTTATAGGACATTTGTGTACTGTTCATAATCATGTCTAAATGGGACTTAATTTGATTACTGTTATTTTCTCTGCATACTATGAACAATAAGCACATTTTGGATTGATATTCATATGAATGCTTCACATATTGCTCTATTACGCTTAGAATTGTCTGTATTTGTATGAACATTGATTGCCCTAATTTTGAGTATATTTATGTGTCTACAGATATGGCAACCTCTTGGGCATCTACTGAATGTTGTGATTATGCGTCTATGATTAAGGACGTTATCGATGAGAAGTATGTGATATTTAATACAACTAATGATCCAGAATCAAGAGAAATTCTGGAATGCCTTAGAGCATGTGGGCTTGAACAATACTGTTTCCGACACTTGAATAGTGTAAGCATTATCGAATCTCTGGAATTCTTGAGGAAATTAAAGGAAATCGAGAATAAGGAATTGTATTCGTTCGTCGGAGGTAACAAAATTGAAGTGAGCAACGATGATCTTGGAATGATTTTTGGGCTTCCAACTGGAAGGAATTACCCTGATGAGTTCACAGCGGGGATGTCGGATAAAGAATATCTGCAGAAAGTGCTATTAAGGCCCGGGAGCATTACCAACATCACAAATGTTAAGGTTCCTTATTTGAAGAGAAAGTACGCATTACTTTTTGAAATCGTTTTAAAAGTAATTTTGGGTATTGCTTTCAGCCCCGATGCCCTAACGCAGCAAAAAGCAGCACGTGATGACTACCATCATAGAGAAAGCTCCAGACATGAATTGGATGGTGTTATTCAAACACCGGCTGCTGCAGGAAACCGCAAAGTTCGTTGTGAATAAGAAGAACCAGGTGGTGCTAACCAAGAAAATATGCAATATTCACAAGGTCTCGATGATCCTTGCTGATAAAATTCCGAACTATCCTTGGTCAGAGGTTGGAAGAAAGCCCTATCTAGAGAAGTACAAGGCTCTGTTGTATATGTTGGAATATAGAAGCATGTAAAACACGTAATCACATGCGCAGCGGAACTTAAAGTTCACCAACAACGAACAATTAATTGCGTACAGATTACAATAATCATAACGAGAAATCTTACAGTAACTCGAGAGCAGATTTCTCTACTACGGTATCCACGTAATCCCCAATCACGGATTTGCATGAATTTGCCAACGTTGAATTCCGAGACAGATTTGCTAGGAAAATCCAAACTCTTGATTTTATGGAGAAAATATGAAGTCATCATTTTGTGAATCCCAATAGCTTGTATACATAGGGAGACTTAGCTTATTTCCCAAGCTAGCCCAATTAGGGAAATAAAATTCCTAATCTTGAATTAAATTAATTCCTTTTAATTTAATTCCCTAAATATAAATCTCTACAGATTTAAATGCCTTGTATGAAAATATCTACGATTTATTTCCATATACATTAAATCCTGCAATTATATTCCAAATATAATTATTGGGAATTCTTATTTAATTAAATCCAATTTAATTAAATATTAATAATAATTAATTCCAAATTAATCTATTATTAATTACTTCTCCATAAATTAAATATTAAATTCAATTTAACATTTAATCAACCAACTATAATCCGTAAAAGGGAACTACTTGTTGTGTGACCCATAGGCCCTCATATACCGAGCGATTAGTCAAACTAACAGTTTTAATTGAACCCTAGTCAATAAATCATACATTCTCAATATATGAGGTACGTTGCGAGAAACATGCAACTACCTGTAACCGAAACGTGGGCAATTGAAATTTTCTCCTTTCATTCACTAATACTCGATTAGTCTTGAACAGGATGAAGTGTCTATTCAATTATTTAATCAATTTATCTCAAATCACTAATTGATCATTAGTGTCACACTTAGTCACAAAGTCTAAGTTGATGTGCATTGACCAATGACTTAGATCCAATTATGATGAGAATATGAGTATTCTCTCTAAATCCACTTTGAGGAATGAATCCTTTTCTTGGCTCGACTACCACGCACATGCACTTCGTGATGAACCCAATCCAAGTCATATCTACCCATAGACGGGTGCAAGCGTCGGTCATGGTCAAAGTTCATCACTCCACACATGTCGTGCATATTGACCTCAAGTCAAAGGAGTATCGTATCGCTCCCACTAACCGAGATACCCGTAGACACATATAGTGGAACTACATCAAACAGTTTCTCGGATGGGTATACCAATAACCTCAAAGGTATTTGTGCATCCATCATAAGATACCATTATCTCGTAGCAAGTGAGATCTTGCTACACTCTCTAAGAGTATGATGCAGATCGCACACCAATCTCCATTGCATCATCAATATCCCATTCTTGATGATCCTCGATCGGGGGTATTTGAGAATCATGCTTAAGTCATCTGAGTTCTCACATACTCAATGACATCAGTGACTCAAAGGAACACATATAAGAATAGATGCAAACAATCAAACACAATATTCTAATTAGTGCAACGCCATACATTTAATATTAAATAAATAATAATATTAAACCAATACTGAATATTATATGAGTATTATGTCCTTACAAAGGATTGTCTCTAGGACATTAACACTAACAATCTCCCACTTGAACTAGAGTCAATCACCTACATGCCTAACCCCTAGACCATCAAAATGACTAGTGTGTACATGAACGCTCAAAGCCTTGGTGAAAGAATCAGCCAGATTATCCTCTGTGGGGACACGTTCTAATTCTATCTCTCCTCTAGCGATTATCACTCTAATCAAGTGATATCGCCTCGGTACACGCTTGTTTTTGTTATTGGATCTCGATTCTTTAGCTTGCGCAACCGCACCAATGTTGTCACAATACAACTTTATTGGACTGCTGACACTCGGAACTACCCCTAGTTCATTTAAGAACTGCTTTATCCAAACAACTTCTTTGGCAGCTTTCGCCGCAGCAATGTACTCAGCTTCGGTTGTTGAATCAGCGGTAGTATCTTGCTTGGAACTATTCCAACTAACCGCCCTACCATTGAGAATGAAGACGTAGCCCGACTGTGACTTGTAATCAATACAATCGGATTGGAAACTTGCGTCAGCATAGCCGATCGCGACTAGCTCTGACTGACCTCCGTAGACTAGAAAGCAATCTTTAGTACGTCTGAGGTACTTAAGAATGTTCTTGACAGAAACCCAGTGGGGTTCACCAGGATACTGTTGGTATCTACCATCAGTGCTGACAGCGAAGACCACATCTAGCCTAGTGCAAGTCATAGCGTACATGATGGATCCAATTGCAGATGCATATGGTATATCCTTCATGCGCTGGATATCAGCTTCTGTAGAAGGATAATCCTTCTTAGACAGCTTTATCCCATGACATGTCAGTAGAGACCTCTCTTAGAGTTCTCCATCGGAAATCGCTTCATCACCTTGTCTATGTAGGTGGACTGTGACAGCCCCAACATCTTCTTGGATCTATCCCTATGGATCTTGATCCCTAAGATGTAGCAGGTCCTTGACAACCATTCTTTCACGGACTGCATGAGTGGGACATTGTTTCCCATTATGACTATGTCATCGACATACACAACTATGAATACAATATTCTTCCCACAGCATTTCCGATAGACGCACGGATCTTCCGAGTTTCTGACGAAGTCAAATGATTTGATAGCTTCATCAAATCGGATATTCCAACTCCTAGAAGCTTGCTTCAATCCATAAATGGATCGTTTAAGCTTGCACACGAGATTAGATTTCGGCTTTGATATAAAACCTTCAGATTGAGTCATGAACACTTCCTTATCAATGTTGCCATTGAGGAAAGCTGTTTTGAGATCCATCTGTCAAATCTCATAATCTAGATGTGCTGTTATCGCAAGTAAAATTTGAATGGACTTGATCTTAGCAACTGGTGAGAAAGTTTCGTCATAGTCAATGTCTTCGCGTTGACTGTAACCTTTCGCCACCAACCTAGCTTTGTAGGTTTGTACTTTGCCATTTGCATCGGTCTTCTGCTTGAAGACCCATTTGCAACCTATGGGTCTAACCCCTTTCGGCAATTCAACCAAGTCCCAAACTTGATTGACGTACATCGAGTCCATCTCGGATTTTATGGCTTCATGCCACTCTTTGAGTCAACATCTAATGTTGACTCAATGTAAGTTCTAGGTTCGTCCTTATCCGGGATCTGCACATCATCATGCACCTCTACGAGAAAACCATAATATTTCGTGGGTGGGTTACGAACTCTAGTGGACTTACGGAGTTAAGGTTGTTCAGGCTGCACATTCTAATCGTGAAAATTTTGGTGCAGCGATTTCATCGTCGACCGGGGAGACCTCAAGAGTGACACTTCCGGATGCTCCTTGAGCACTTCCGGATGCCTCTTTGGGCGAGAGTTTGAACTATGATATTCTCATTCAGCCCACTAGGAGTTCGTTGCTCGGGCAATGCAACTCCAATTACGCTCCCATTGGCTGAAAGAGGATCACTTAGTGATAAACTTCCACCATGTGAGCTGCTGAATGCTCCCACTGATTCTTTGTCATGTTGCTTTGACAAGACATCAGTCTCCTTGTTAATTTGTGGTTCTTGAATTTCTTCAAGTTCTATCGTCTTACGACTTTGTTCCTTGAAGACGTAGTCTTCTTCAAGGAATTTAGACTGCCTTAGAAACAATCACTTTTTTTTTCTGAGGTAGATAGAAATAATATCCTCTAGTTTCCTTAGGATATCCCACAAAATAACCCTTTTCACCTTTTGCTTCCAACTTGTCAGGGAGCATTTTCTTCACAAACGCGGGGCAACCCCATGTTCTAATGTGAGAGAAATTTGGCTTCTTGCCATGCCATAACTCGTATGGCGTATGCCCAACTGATTTGGATGGAATCAAATTCAGAATTTAGATTGAGGTTTGGAGTGTGTATCCCCATAAGAATGTCGGAAGGGAGGAGAAACTCATCATGGACCTTACCATGTTTAACAGGGTTCGGTTTCTCCTCCCGGACACTCCATTTATTTGGGGTGTACCGGGAGGAGTCCATTGTGATTGGATTCCATGCAATCTATAACGTAAACGCCAACACGTTCTGCAGCAACTCTTGCTCCATTTCCAACGTGTAAGGCAACTTCACCCGGCCTAACTGCCCTGCTATGCTTGAGACCTGCACATTTATACAAATGTGTGAGCCACAACCGGTATCTAATGCCCAGCAGTTAGTATAATTTGTGGACATGTTTATCTCAATAACAAACATACATGTTCCAGTTGCTGAGACACCTTGTGTCTTCTTTTCAGCTGCTAGAACCTTACAGTCTTTCTTCCAATGCCCCTTCTGCTTACAGTGGAGGCATACATCCTTGTCCACCGTATCCTTCTTTTGAATTCCACCTTTGGGCTTAAGGAAGCTAGGCTTAGAGCCTTTCTTTGCCTTGCCTCTCCGCTTCTTCTTTCCTTTCGGATCAGAAGAAGTAGAGGCACTCACCATGAGTACGGGCTTCTCTTTAGCATTGGAAGACTCAAAAGTCTTGAGCATGTTATGCAGCTCAGGCATGGTCGATTCCGTCTTATTCATATTAAAGTTTACTACGAAACTCGAATATGAATCAGGAAGCGACTGAAGAATGGCATAAACAGCAACGTTGGTCTGGAGCTCAATGACCAGATGACCAAGTTTCTCGATTAGCCCTATCATCTTCAATACATGAGGATAAACCTTCCCTCCCTCGGACAATCGACATCTAAACAGATCTCTCATCACTTCGTAAATCTCAGAACGAGATTCAGAATCAAATAGATCCTTCAGATGCTTGATCATCTCGAAGTGAAGCATCCTCTCATGCTGTCTTTGCAACTCGGGAGTCATTCCAAGTAGCATAACACACTGAGCCTGGGAAACATCCTCTTGATGCTTCTTTTGGGATGCAGAGTCAAACGCTTCAGCCTCTTCAGTACCAGCCTCCGGGGGTAGCAGGGATTGGCGTGTCCAACACGTACTCAATCTTCTCTTGCCTGAGCACCAAACGAACGTTTCGGTGCCAGTCGAGAAAGTTTGGCCCAGCCAATTTGTTCGTTTCCAAAACGCTTCTCAATGACAAGTTATTCATTTTAACAATCCTAGAGAAATAAAATAAAATGGGAATTAAAACACATAATTCCTGTGATCAATATTCAACAATCAAAATAAATATGGCCTTTAAATTTATTTTGTTTCCATTATTTTCACATACTTAACAACCTCATCGGAAAAGTACGAATTTATATCTAATATAAATCATAATGGACTAGGATCCACATTACTATCATCATAATCCCAGCGAGGACTGATCATTACAATGACATAACTGGTAGGTCTCCAAACCAATTACAAAAATGCCATTCCTAGTTTGTCGAACCTAGTTCGACTGATGTCACTTACCCTTTGTTCCCCGCGAGGGCTAGAGAAACAAAGTTAAGTTGGTTTACAACCATCAAGCGGCGACATTTCATGTCCCTATAAAAGTCCCGTTAGATGTAGATCCGAGCAAAAGACGAGGGTCTTTAAGTACTCATTGGAATGAAATCTCCTGTTTACTTTTAATTTTGATGGAAGACAACTTATCAAATTAATGAGAAAACCATATTTTAGTGAGGAACGTTTTCAATGGCGGGGTATTAATTGCTTAATCGAGATCCGTCATGATGTCTAAGTCATATTTGAGCAATTACGGTCGCCGCCTACCCAAACATGACATATGCGGACTTACAAATATTTGGGCGCCGTCTACCAAAGCATTTAACACGGTCCGACAAATATTGGGCGCCGCCTACCCAAACAGTTATAATGCGGACTGTAAAACGGGTTAACTAATTTAAAACGATTAAACAAGTTAACAGTGAGTTTTAATAAATCCTTTTGAAAACGAGCTTTAAGTCCAATTTAAAGTTTCAGTTTTAAGATTATTAAAATACAAATATTCCAATTAATTATTTATTGGTCCAACCAATTTTAATTTAGAAATTTAAATTTAATTAAAATTCCAAAGTCATTAAAATATTTGTTTTATTTCGGGGACTCATGTGCAATTTCTAAAATTGCACGGGAGGGCATGTTTCAAATCAAATTTGCAGAACCGCCCTCCTACATCATCACCTATATCGAATCGAATCTAATCCAAAAATCCAAACACCCAAATCAACCGAATTTCAAAAATTCTTATCAATTTAATCACAAATTAATCCAATTAATTCACTATGCAATCGAACCCAATCAAAAACCAAACAAAAAAAGTTATCCAGATTCTTGTTCGAAGCAAACGGGATGAAAACGAAAGAACCATGGCTCACGGCGACGGCAATCGAGCCGACCCGAGTCGCTGTTGTCATGCCCAGCGTGCGGGTGACTCGCGGTCGCAATCAAATCGGGAAGGGGGCGCGTGCGGAGCCGCGGCCCCCTTGGTCAGACCTGGTTCGAAACCAGTCTGGTTGGAGAAGATGAGCGAAGCAGCGGCGCGCCACCACTGAGTCGTTTCGATTCCAATGGCGCGCCACCATGGAGACCACCGAGACAGACACACCGGCCAAGTCCGATGGAGTCCAAGCACACCGCCGTGAATTGATACGGCATCAAGGTGGAGGCGAATCGCGACAGAGGGAGGCGAATTGCGATGGGAAGCAGCGAATCGCGATGGGAGCGGTGCATAGCGATGGAACGCGACGAGCCACGTCGCGGGCTCCCGCACACATCGTGAGGCACAACGCCCAGCACTTGCCTCCAGCGACGTGGCGTAGCGCCGCCGGCTGTGGGCTATGAGTTGCAGCGGCGAAAAACCCCAATTGGGGTTAACCCAAATTTGGGTTGAAGATGAATGGGGATAATACCCATAAAATCAAACAAATGCAAAGGGGTGCAGTAATTTCAAAGAACCGTGCCCCATATTTTTTTTAAAAAAATTCTTATTTAAAATTTAAAAACCAAAAACCAATTATATAAAAGAGTCTGAAGCTCTGATACCACTGTTGGAATATAGAGACACGTAAAACACGTAATCACATGCGCAGCGGAAATTAAAGTTCACCAACAACGAACAATTAATTGCATACAAATTACAATAATCATAACGAGAAATCTTATAGTAACTCGAGAGCAGATTTCTCTACTACGGTATCCACGTAATCCCCAATCACGGATTTGCACGGATTTGCCAGTGTTTAATCCCGAGACAGATTAGCTAGGAAAATCCAAACTCTAGATTTTATGGAGAAAATATGAAGTCATCCTTTTGTGAATCCCAATAGCTTGTATATATAGGGAGACTTAGCTTATTTCCCAAGCTAGCCCAATTAGGGAAATAAAATCCCTAATCTTGAATTAAATTAATTCCCTAAATATAAATCTCTACAGATTTAAATGTCTTATATGAAAATCTCTACGATTTATTTCCATATACATTAAATCCTACAATTATATTCCAAATATAATTATTGGGAATTCTTATTTAATTAAATCCAATTTAATTAAATATTAATAATAATTAATTCCAAATTAATTTATTATTAATTACTTCTCCATAAATTAAATATTAAATCCGATTTAATATTTAATCAACCAACTATAATGCGTAAAAGGAAACTATTTGTTGACCCATAGGCCCTCATATACCGAGCGATTAGTCAAACTAACGGTCTTAATTGAAACCTAGTCAATAAATCAGACATTCTCAATATATGAGGTACGTTGCGATTTCCTTCTTTCATTCAGGAATACTCGATTAGTCTTGAACTTGATGAAGTGTCTATTCAAATAACTTAATCAATTTTATCTCAAATCACTAATTGATCATTAATGTCACACTTAGTCACAAAGTCTAAGTTGACGTGCATTGGCCAATGACTTAGATCCAATTATGATGAGAAGATGAGTATTCTCTCTAAATCCACTTTGAGGAATGAATCATTTTCTTGGCTCAACTACCACGCACATACACTTCGTGATGAACCCAATCCAAGCAATATCTACCGAAAGACGGGTGCAAGCGTCGGTCATGGTCAAAGTTCATCACTCCACACATGTCGTGCGTATTGACCTCAAGTCAAAGGAGTATCGCATCGCTCCCACTAACCGAGACACCCGTAGACACATATAGTGGAACTACATCAAACGGTTTCTCGGATGGGTATACCAATACCCTCTAAGGTATTTGTGCATCCATCATGAAATACCTTGTATCTCGTAGTAAGTGAGATCTTACTACACTCTCTAAGAGTATGATGCAGATTGCACATCAATCTCAATTGCATCATCAATATCCATTTCTTGATGATCCTCGATTGAGGCTATTTAAGAATTATGCTTATGTCATCTGAGTTCTCACTCACCCAAACATGGCATATGCAGACTTACAAATATTTGGGCGCCTTCTACCCAAGCATTTAACACGGTCCGATAAATATTGGGCGCCGCCTACCCAAACAGTTATAACGTGGACTGTAAAACGGGTTAACTAATTTAAAAGATTAAACAAGTTAACAGTGAGTTTTAATAAATCCTTTTGAAAACGAGCTTTAAGTCCAATTTAAAGTTTCAGTTTTAAGATTATTAAAATATAATTATCCAAATTAATTATTTATTGGTCCAACCAATTTTAATTTAGAAATTTAAATTTAATTAAAATTCCAAAGTCATTAAAATATTTGTTTTATTTCGGGGGCTCATGTGCAATTTTTAAAATTGCACGGGAGGGCATGTTTCAAATCAAATTTGCAGAACCGCCCTCCTACATCATCACCCATACCGAATCGAATCCAATCCGAAAATCCAAACACCCAAATCAACCGAATTTCAGAAATTCTTATCAATTTCATCACAAATTAATCCAATTAATTCACTGTGCAATTGAACCCAATTAAAAACCAAACAAAAAAGTTATCCGATTCTGTTAAAAGCAAACAGATTTAAAACGAAAAGAACCATGGCTCACTTTCATGACAAAGAATCGAGCCGAACCGAGTCGCCGTCGTCATGCCCAGTGTCACGTCCCAATTTTTCGTAGGCCAAATATGGATAAAATTTTCTAAGAATTTGCAGCGGAAAGCGAAAAATAAATAAATAAGAATTTAAAGATTCAAAATTTATCATGGAGATGTGACTAAAATTTAAAATATAATTTCAATTTAAATTCTAATACTAATAAATCAACATGAAAATAATTTTTCTCAAAATACATCCACCATCCCTCCACCACACTCCTTCTTAATCGAAAAAATGTTAAATGTATGGTATGAGCAAAACCACTAGCTCAGTGAGGTCACCTTATCAAGATTAAATAAAACAAACAAATAAAGTGTTCATCCACAAGTAATCATATCAATCACAAATTATCACATAAAGATTTTCATCATAATTAAGGAAAAATATTAAATTATGCTTAATGGTTTCCCCCAGGATCTCTTTGCAATCCCACTGGATCTCCCGAAGACCTCTTTGCAGTCTCGGGCCATATGCACGACAGTTCCCCAAAAGACCTCTTTGCAGTCTACAGGTTCCCTGAGGACCTCTTAGCAGTCCCGGGTCTCTTTTCAGCACCTGGCCTTTCGTAACTTTCTTTTTATAATAATCTTATAATTTCATATTATCAAATCATGCTCAAGTAAATAATTTATCATATACATCACGCCATATTATATTGCACATAAACAATTTATTCATGCGAAATATTTAATAAAGATAAAGAAACCACACCTTAAATTCATGTCGTGGATGCAGATGCATGCAATGAAATAATTTTAATCCTTGTAGCGAAAAAACTCTGGATTTTGAAAAGTATGAAAAAATATTTATCTGTGTATTTTGATTTCATGAAAAGAGATCTCTATTTATAGGGAAATAAAAATAAAATTTTTTGTGGAATTAGGATTTGAATATTTCATGAAAATCTTAGAATTTGCTTTTGTAGAGAGAGATAAAAGTTTTGAAGATATATTTTTCTAAAGTCTAATAGTTAAATAAATGTACCGAGAATAATAGAAATAATAATTTAAGACAAAGATATGTATGATACGTACCATCTTTATAAATAAGATTTGGTTGTTTCGAATTTGTATCAAGGAAAGATATATAACATTTACTTGGAATAACATTCTAATGCATGTGCTATATTTTGAAATTAATAGATATTTAAATCTTTCGAAAAAATTTTATAAAGATATGAAAAAGGTTGGAAAAGAATTTAATTTTTTTGATTCACATATCTTTTTTTTATTTTAAGTATTGAAAGATAGACTTGAATTTTAAAAGCATTGGAAAAAAAATCTCTTATGAAAGTTTTAAAAAATATAACTGACTTGTAAATTTTTGGGGTGTTACATCCTACCCCCCTTAAAAATATTTTCGTCCTCGAAAATCAGTTTAATTAATAAAATGTGCATGCATGTGTAAAATTTCGAAATAATCATGTAGTGAATGTACTTTATGGCATGAATAAAATCATTTTTGAATTTGAAAATTGAACTTTAACATGTAATGCATGTACCATATATCATGTGATCATCTTTTCTATGATCAAATTGTGAAATAACTTATAAACTTTCATGTCATACCTTGGAGTTATAGCGGTGGGAGGTGGTGGATTCCGTAACATATACTCAAATAGTGCATGATTTAACATTCTTTTGCAAAATATTTTTTCTTAACATAAAAAATAAGAGATTTTTATTTTAACAAGTCTACAAGAACGTAGACCGGCTCTGATACCACTCTGTCACATCCCAATTTTTCGTAGGCCAAATATGGATTAAATTTTCTAAGAATTTGCAGCGGAAAGCGAAAAAATAAATAAATAAGAATTTAAAGATTCAAGATTTCTCATGGAGATGTGACTAAAATTTAAAATATAATTTAAATTTAAATTCTAATACTAATAAATCAACATGAAAATAATTTTCCTCAAAATACATCCACCGTCCCTCCACCTGAGGAGCAGGCTGTCCCAGAAGAGTCTGAACATGAAACAGAGCAGATTGAAGTGGAAAGCCCTGAATCTGATCAGGATAGAATCCCTATTTCTGAAATCTCCAAGGGAAAGAAAGTGTCAAAGGAGGTGGAGAAAGAGCCTGAAAAGAGAAGGAAGACACTAGAACTCCTGAGAGTAAAATGGGAAACAGGAGAGCAAAAGAAGGCTCAGGAAGAGCAAAGGAAAAAGAAGAGATTAAGGAAGATGAGTGATATTGCTGAAGGGGAGAAATCTCCATTGGATACCCTTGTGAAAGCAGTTTCACAAGCTACTGAGGCTGAAGCAGTGAAAATCCCTGAACAAGTGAGGGAAGAATATGTGTTCACTGAAGTCCTCAATACCAGCATTGGAGATGATAGGATCATACAAGAGATCTTCACAGGTTCCCAACAACCTGTTGAAGTTAACCAAATACAGATCCCAACCACACACCCCTCAGAGCCAAAAATTCTCATACCTTCAGAAGCACATTCTACTTCTGAAGAAGAATCACCCCTTTCTGAACTCAGGAGAGGTGAAGCTGAAGAAAAAGAATGGAGGTTGAAAGCTGAGAGATTCATTCTTGACCATTTCCCTATCCTAGCCAAATATCCTGACCTTCAGGATATGTTTATCAGGCTGAAAACTGCCATGCTAATAGTGAACCAAACCCTTGCCATGATGCTGAGAATTGGAAACTTCCGAGGGGAAGATTTCTGGGCTGAAGAGGTAGCTGAATTAGATGCATTTTCAGGCCTAGGAAGAAGGAGGCTGAGGATAAAAGCTGAAGAGTTTGAGTCTCTTGTGGTAAAGAAAGTATCTGAGAGAGAAATTTCTGAGAAGTCCGAAAAATCTGCTGAGGCTTAGGACAAGGATCGCACTGATAAGGACCCTGCTGAGGGTAGTCAAAAGTCTGCTGAGGCTGGAGCATCTGCTCAGGGGGAACAAACTCAGGATGCTCCTGAACATCAGGTGATTACATTTAAAGAAACCCCTCAGGAGTAAACTGAAAAGGTTACTGAAGTCAGTGAAGTTGGACTTCAAACTGAAGTAGAGAAGATCCCAATCCCACAACCTACTGTTTGAGCCAATGATTAGTCAGATGACAAAGCTCGAACCTCTAGTTGATGAATTAACAAAGATATCTGTTGAACAAGCTTCTCAGGGTGATCTCATCAAATCCATCAGCACATCCATGGTCACAGTTGATCAGGTAAACTCATTATCTATCTCATTTGATAATAAGTTTACTGAATTCAGTACAAAGATGGATGATGTGGCCAAAGGGATGAAGGAGGAAAAGGAAAAGCAGTTTGACCTGAAGGCTAAGGTCCTTGAGGATTTGTTGAAATCCAAGGCTGAGGAGTTGATCAGGTCAGCTGTTGAAGAGATGAGCAACTCCTTGATGGAGAGGATAAAGGCAACCTATGGTGGTCTTGCTGAAGACACCAGCACTGGGCTAAACATGCTTCAAAGGATTCAGGATGAACACTTCCAAGTGGCTGCAGAAGTGAGGTCTATTGGCGGATAACAGCTCCACATGGACAGAATCTTATCTGAGCTGATTGCCAACTATGATGCCAAAAAGGGGGAAAGCTATGACAAGCTTGCTGCCCTGCCACCTCTGGAAAAACAATCTGAATAATTTCCTGTTGAGATCAACAGAGGAAAGAGGAAAGAAGCTGAAATTCTAATTCATCATGAGGCTGCCATGGAGGTTATTGCACAAAGGGCAAAGAGGAAGAGGGCATAGGATTCTAGCAAGCAGGGAGAAGCTTATGGGATCCTGATACCTCAGAAGAAGCCTGCTGCATATGTTGAAAAACCTCTCAAGTCTAAACTGATGGCCAAGCCAAGTAAGCCTACTCAGAGAAAATTGGTTACTGAGTTTGAGGAAGATATTGAGGAGGTTGCACAGGAACTGGCTGGAAAAGATGTAGAGTCTGATGTGGATGACTTATTCAAATAAGGTTTTGGAGAGTATGATGTCTCCACAAAAAGACTAAACTGGGACTGGCACAATTCTATCAGGGGCTTAGAGGCTGAGAAGAAAAGGAGGGCTGCAGTTTCAGTTTCTGGGTCAGAAATGACAAGGAAAGGAAGAGAAGAAGCCAAGAGGAAACTGGGAGGATTCCAGAGGATGATCTTAAGGAGAAGAGGTACCAAGCCAAGGAAGAGGCAGTGGCCCCACATCGACAAGTGGATGCCAATTGAAATGAATGATAAATGGGAAACGACCAAGAGGGAATTTGTGTTCAACAATGATGTTCTCCTGAATTGGTCTGAGCCCAATGCTGATAGAGATGAAGCATTCATTGCTTACCTGCTTCAAAACTATGCTGATGATTGCCAGAAATGGTTCAACATATTTGATACCTTGGGATACCAACCAAAAGCTCCTGGGAAGATAAAGTATCCTCCACCAAGATTCATAAATGGTTTAGTTAACTATGATTTCATCCAGGCAGATTTTGTTGATCAGGCAGAATATTTGGGCCTGACTGGGAATGATGGTGAGACATTGAAGAAGAGGGAAGAACTGAGGATCAGATACTTTGATCAGTTCAACCTGAAGCCTCCTGCGGATGAAATAGAGTCTGAAGAAGATTAAAGTGAATCTTGATTGTTTCTTTTTGCTATCAGTAGAATTATGAGAGAACCTTTGTAATATGTACCTTTGGTTCTTGTACTTTAATTAAAATCTACTGATTGTTGTTGATCAAAAAGATAATATCTCATTATCTTACTGATTGCTTGATGTTTGCCTTACTTGTTTTACCTGCTTTATAAAAAAAAAAATTGAAACCTGAATAGATGTTAGGTTTATGTTTGTATGCAAGCTTGTAACAAGATGGTTTTGGCATCATCAAAAAGGGGGAAATTATTGGGAGATGAATTTAAATAAAGATTTTGATTAGATCCCAAAACCCCTGAGTATGACATGTTTCAGGATAATCTTGATAGTATACGGTCAGGTTTCAGGATGGTCTGCACCATGTATAGTCAGCAGACTTAGTACAGGTTAGAATAGGTTTCATCAGTTTGTCTGAAGATCAGAAGTATCCTGAAGACCAAACTGTACTAAAGGCCTAAATCATACTGAAGGATAAGTATCCTGAAGATGAAGATATACTAAAGAACTAAAATATACTGAAGGATCAGTATAACCTGAAGGTCAGTATAAACCTGAAGACTTGAAGACCTGAAGATCAGAAGACCCTGAAGATCAGAAGAACCTGGAGACTCTTTTATACTGAAGTAACATATCCTGAACATAACACTTAGAGATAAAATAGTGTTTGTTCATTCTGAGTACATGCAAAGAGAATGTTATACGTTCATGGATACTAAGGTTAATATCAACTCAGTGTTGGTTGACTAAAAGAGCCATTTTTGTTATCTCTGTTCAAAGGAAGAAATCGACCAATTAGGAAGCGACAACAGCATACTTTCCTGACACTGAAAGTGACATTTGTCTGAAAAATGTCAGCATAAATATTTGTCTTGTTCACAGAAAATTGTGATTGGCTGCGTGTCTGGATATTTCCTAATACATGCAAGGGTACGTTCAAACCCTAATGGAGCCGTTCATCATATACTCAAAGAAGAAACCCTAGATACTATCTCTCCAACGGATAGTTTTCAAAGGACTTCTTCAAAGAGTTGCCTATAAATACCAGTGATCTTGAACACTTCAAGGCACGGGAAATCAAAGCAACTCAAGAGCTCATACGTATTCAAGCATTATTTTGAAGCACTCGAAACCCCTTGAATTTCCCAAGTGTTTCATCATAGAAGAGAGCTCATTACTAAGCCTAGAGTTAAGTTCTTACCCAAAGCTTAGTCTTAGAGATATTCATAGCCTTTTTACTTGTGTTCTCATTGTAAAAGGATATCTCACCCTAGTTGAAAACCAACCAAACCCCAAACCCTTTGATTAGGTAGTTTGTGTGTGTAGTAGTTGGAATAGAGAAGAGTTGTAACGAGTTAGTAAGCTGTTGTGTTCAGTCTGAAGACTCTAGAGAAGAAGTTAGTAAGTTAATTGTTCAGTATGAAAACTTGTGTGTATTTTGAGTTAGTAGGCTGCAGGAGTTCAGTCTGAAAGCTCGTAGGTGATAAGTTAGTAAGCTGCTAGGAGTCAGTCTAAAAGCTTGAGGTAGTAGAAGAAGTGAGTTAAGGAATTTCTCTGAAGATCAGAGAGAGTGGACGTAGGAGCTTGAGTCTCTGAACCACTATATCTTCCTGTGTTGTTTTTGCTTTCTACTTTGCATTATTATCTGTTGCATATTTCACTGAAAGCATTTCTGTCATTCAGTTGGAATCAATCCACTGATAAACTTAGGGCCTACACTTTCCTCACTCTAGATTAGCTAATCTAGATAGTAGTCAAACTGATAAACTCTTCTGAGTAGTCAGTAAGATTATTATCTACTCCAAGCTTATTTGGACACTGTAAAGTTTCTCAAAGATCAGTTGAGTTAATTTGAAGTTTCTGAAAGCCGCTCAGGGTTATTTTTCTCAGTAGACTCTTGACTCAGGGTAATTTGTGCTTCTTAGGACTGAATCTCAGGATAACCTGACTCACTGATCTCAGTTAAGTTTTAAAAGTTGAAAAATCACTATACACGTGTATTCCCCCCCATACACGTGTGACACTCGTTTACACCGGGACCAACATACTTCAACCTTTCATGATGGTTTGTTCATTTCCATCTGAGTTGTGAATTTGTACTTAATTACGAGGAGCTGTTAATTTGATCTTCTGTGATCTGGTATCACCAAATTAACTACAACGTAATATGTACTTAACTTATTGAATGGGTTTGCAATAAATATATATAACATTCATTCATATTTAATGCAACAGTGATTGATAGATTATTTCAGTAAATAAATAAGAAAATCAGGTTTGGTTATACAAAGTAAAAGCATACTTTTCAGTATAACCCCAACAAAACCCTGGACCAAGTTTCGATGACTATTCTGGGTGGGGTAAAGTCATCTATAAAAGCTCAATTCAACACCCTTGATGCAAATTTGTTGATTCAAATGGATGAAAGAACAAAGCAACTTGTTGAATCTGAGAGGAATCAGACTGCGAAGAAGCTGACAAATGCATACGGACATTTCTCTGAATGAGATGAGAAGAGTAGAAACTATGCTACAAAAGCTGGGAATGGAGGTATCAATGCTTTCTTGGGGTCAGAACACTTCTTGAGGAAGCATACAAGTCTCTAATGCAAGCAGATTCCAGCTTCGAGGCTTCGGTGAGAAAGTTTGAAGTCTCTGTTTCCATTGCTAAGAAGACCTTGAAGGAAGCTGTATAGAAAATACTTGGTCCTGCACCATCTTCTACCTCATCTGTACAGATTCAATCATTAGAAGTGGAGGACCTGAAGAAAAAAATACTCAATCTTTTCACCAGCCTGGAGAAGAACATCCGACTCCTTTTTGATGCAACCAAAAAGGGGGAAGGATGAGCTGAAGCTTAATTAGAAAAACAGGATGTCCAGGCAGGTCAACTAACCATAGTTACGGCTGCTACACCAAGTTAGGCACCCACTACTAAATTGGCTTATTGACAGGATAAGGCCATTTTTGAACAGAAAGTAGCAATGGTTGATCTGATTTCAAGAGTCGATAGGATTGAGGATTTTTCCTCAACTGTTCAGAAAAGACTTCGGACAGAAGAAGAAGCAAAAGGTCTAGAGCTAGGAAACTTGAAGAAGAATTAGCATCAGAATCAGCTGAGACAGTTGCAGAAAAGAGATGACTACAGAAAGGCAAGCAAGTGAAGGAACCAAAGAAGAAAACTGTTGTGATTAGATCTGAACTACTATTATCATCATAACAGATCAGGGAACAACAAGATTAGGTCAAAAGAAGGAAGTTCATAGAATAAGCTACCAAAAGAAAGAAGTTGCGAGAAGCTGGAGGACTGGATAGGGCCTTCAGAAGAAAGCAAAAGAAAAGGGTTGCTATGACCGAAGCTGATGAGACCTGGATAGAGCGTGCCCTACCTGCCAGTATGGATGACATTCTTCTGTGCAGAGAGGATCTTCATGAACCTTGGAGGATAATAAAGACAGACTGGTTGTGCAACGTATTCATGACACATCGAGTCCCAGAAGAAAAGGATGAAAATCTATTCGACGAGATCTTTCTGGACTGGCTCGAAGCAAAATATCCAGCATTCTATCAGGAGGTTATGGAATAATGTCAGATGCTGACAATGAGACCTTCTGCACCAAGGTATGAGTTCCTAATGCCACCTATGATCCAGTGGCCTTCGGACAAGCATATCTTGATGCATTGGAAAGAGGCAACATTATTGAAGAAGATCACCAGAAGGAAGTGCTGAAGAGGATGTATGACATCTTTCGAATTCCTAAAGGTATGAGACACAAGTGTTGATCAGAAGGTGAAGACCTTAGTTCAGAAGTTAGGTAACTGTTGCTTATCATTTCTGTACATATAAACTGCAAAATCTAAATGAAATGATCTACCTTTTTCTGATCCTAAGACATCATCTCAATGTCTTCTAATTTTTGTCTCTAGTTCTTACTTTTTCTGAATTATCCGTTTTTCTGATTAACTGTTTTGGTTCCATCAAAAAGGGGGAAATTGTTGGGAAATTTATAGTTTTGATGGAAGTTCCAAAACATATTGTAATAGGACCAGTTAGACCTGTTAGATGACTGATGAATTAGATATCAGATTAGGATGACCAGCTGAGATGTATAGATAACTGATGTAACAGATAGGTCACATATTGAGGGGGAACTCAATATGTGTAAGTTAAGTCTTGAAGAAGATCAGAAGATCACCAGGCGAGAAGATCAGAAGACCTACATCAGAAGGAGTGAAGAAGATTTTGCAAGTTGTACTAAGACAACCTACATCAGAAGACTCAATCAGGTAGACTGATCAGTTTGGACTGATCAGGTCAGCTCAAATCAGGTGACAACCAGAAAATCACTGTTGTAACATAGATTTTACATCTAAGCTACAAACAAGTAATAAATAAGTAATGAAAAGAATAATCGAGGAAGAACGTAATTGAGACAAGGGTTTGTTGACCCAGTTCATCCAGAAGGACTACGTCTGGGGGCATACAAAAGCCAGGACTATTCTACTATGATTTCTGTGTGTATTTTTGAGGTTTGTCCCCTATTTATAATGATTACAATGTACAAAGATAAAAACCTAATGGGCCATCTAACGGGCCTTCTAAACAAGGAAATCAAGATACATTAAATCTTCATCTGGATCTTCAATGAATGTGTAAGATCTCTCTTTCCATAACGAACACTGGGAATCTTGCTTGTCTTCGATATAAGGATGCCGACCTTGCTCGTGGGGCGACCTCCCAGTCAACCTGCCTTTATTCTTCTCTTTTCGACCTCGCTTATGGACCGTCCTCGAAGGAGGTCGCTTGCTAAGGAGAACTCGATCTTCTCTGCTCATCGCCAGGTCGCCCTATGAGGGTCGACCTTGGCATTCTCGTACTCTACTGCTGAACTTGGTTATGGCTACCACGTCACCACCATTTCCCACGTCATCACTATTTACCATGTGGCTGTTGGCTAATTATTATGGTTACAACAATTACCCCCAAGAGCGGACTTCGACTTTGTTCGGAGGTCGGTCTTGATCTTTGTTCACATGAGACTTATCTGATTTTCGTGCTTGTGCTCGTACTTTGAGGTGAGCCTCTTTGTACGAGTCTTTTCTGTGCTCCTACTTCGAGGTGAGCCTCTTTGTACGAGACTTTTCTATGCTCACACTTTGAGTTGAATCTCTTTGTGCGAGTCTTGTTTGCGCTCGTCGATGACCATATCTGGCCGAGCAGTTTGTGACTTTATGTATTTAGTCTTCAGGCCTTTCGTCAATGAAACTCATTTCTTTTTCTACTTTTGGCATGCCGACTTGATTTCCTTATGTGACTTTATAATTTCACACGTTCTTCCCGTCTTATTTGGATGCGGCTTATTTATGAACTTCGCTTAGTCATCTTACAAAGTCGGGGGAGGACCGCACCGCTAGGGTGGTGATCTCGCCGCCAGTATGTCAAAAGTCATACCTCGGGGGTTCATGTTTATTCATGCGTCCTCCTTCGGTATAACACATAGGAATTATGAAAAGAAATGTAACATTTTATTTAACTTGTATTGGGTTATGATAGATAGAACCAGTGAACCTCGCTGAGTAGGTGGAAAGCCGACGCCGAAGGGGCGGGCGTGTTCACCTTTTAGAGGCTTAACATAATCATCGCCATTTATAGGCGAATGCCAAATACCGGCGAGGCGGGCTGGTCGACACCTTTGAGGCAGATAAAATCATCGCCACGATGGCAGAGTGCCAGAGCTGAGAAGGCGGGCTGGTCAACGCCTTTGAGGAGAACAAAAATCATCGCCACGAAGGCGGAGTGCCAGGGCCGAGAATGAGGGCTGATCGATGCCTTTGAGGCAGACAAAAATCATCGCCACGAAGGCAGAGTGCCAGGGCCGAGAATGCGGGCTTGTTGACGCCTTTGAGGCGGACAAAAATCATCGCCACGAAGGCGGAGTGCCAGAGCCGAGAAGGCGGGCTGGTCGACACCTTTGAGGCGGACAAAAATCATCGCCACTAAGGCGGAGTGCCAGCTCCAAGAAGGCGGGCTGGTCGATGCCTTTGAGGGTGACAAAAATCATCGCCAGGCGGGGATATGCCTTTGAGTGCAAAATCATAGCCACCAAGGTTGAATGGCGCCATGAAGACGACGCCTTTGAGGCGATTAAAATCATAGCCACCAAGGTGGAATGCTAGCGCCATGAAGACGGGCTGGTCGACGCCTTTGAGGCGGACAAAATCATCGCCACGAAGGCGGAATGCCAGCGCCGAGAAGGCGGGCTGGTCGACGCCTTTGAGGCAGACAAAATCATCGCCAAGAAGGAAAAATGCCATGGTTTGTTCGACCATTTGAGGAAATTCTTTGGGAGAGACAGATTTAGGTTAAAAGACTCTTGAAAAATTTGTAAAGATATTATTAGGAGGTTAGAAAATGTTTCTGATATTTTTTGGTAAAACTGATTTTTATCAGTGTTGAAAAGGAGACTTGAATTTTGAGATTACTAATAAGATCTATTTCTGTTTTTGTGGTATAAAATAACCTTGGAAATTTCTGGGGTTTTGCCCCCAGGATCGAGTTTTGATATCTATTTAAAAACATCTTTCATAGATGTGCAAAGGTTTGGGATCCCTAGGGTTTTGCCTCAGGGTCTAGATTTGATTCTCATTTGTTTAGATTGTCTGTATCAAAGCGATTTGTTATTTCAAGAATGTGAAAGAAGATTGGCACATAGGTTTATAGTCATTTTCGAACTGTTTGCCAGTGACTTGAATAACTTCTGCGACTTTGTATCGAGCTATGTTCTTATCGTCTTATTGACATTGCGAATTAAATGAACTTGTTCTTTGTCATCTTATGAAGTCGTGACAAGAATCGAGTAATTTAGGCCGCGACCTCATCGACCTTGGGATTCAAAAGTCAGCCTGCGATGTACGATGTGGAGGATATTGGAGGATATTAAAAATGTGTTTTAAATCGGTGTCAGCTTGGATTGAGATATTTGTTTGATATAAAAAGGTCGTCTTTCGAGGTCATTTTATTGAGGTTACAACTCTCTTTGACTTGTGATTTGAAGGGCTTATTTGTCTTCTTACTTAAGTTGCGACTTGATTGCCTTCTGGTTTGACCATTGTGCCTGTCGGGGTCGATAGGGTCATTTTTTGGAACTGTGACCTTGTTAATTTGAGGTCGTCAGGTCTTTTTTGTTTAAGACAGCGATTTCGTGATTTCGACATTGTCGGGTCTTCTGGTTTGAGACCGTGACTTTATGAATTTGAGTATTCTCCTTAATCGTTTGACGCAATGTAAGTTCGAAGTCGGATTATGAGTTCGCTTCATCTGTATGAGACTTTTGAGTGCTCGTAGATGAATTTTGTGATAGTCCCTTTTTGAGGGTTTATGTTATTAGTAAGGATTTGGAGTTCATTTTAAATAACCCTCCAAATTTCTAACGTCAACTAGTGTTCTGAAATTAACTCGAATAGCTCGAGATATGAGCACATATGCCCCCACCTTTTAATATATATGAAAGTATGAATATTGTGATATATATTAAAAGGAATTAAATGAAATAGAACCTGATGTGAGTGGGTTAAAGGATAGCCCGTAGATTCTTTGAGTGCCCCCGAGGCTTCGTGTGCCCGTGCAATTTTCCTTTGCGAGAGTCATAGATATTTTTCCTCGCAAAAAATGAGTAATTCATTAAATCAAGATATTCTCATAGTATGAAACTTGGAGATAGAATTGAAAAATCAAATTATAATTATATGTATATGAAATAATTTTCTTTTCAAAACTATTTTTTTTTTAAAAGCAGAAAACACCATTTGATATTAATTCTGGCCCAAAGATCTAGCAGACCCAACAATTGAACCCCAAGAATTTTTCAAAACAACCTAGGCCCAACAACTTATTATTTCAAAATAAAGTTTGGGCCTAATTTAAATCAGCCCAAAACCAACTAGAGCCCAAAGTCAACTTAATAGGTCAGTGTCCGGGTCTACCTCTTTCCCAAATTCACGCCGCAAATCCATTTCGGGTTTACCTCGGAATAGAAGTGTTAGAAAACTCACGAGGAATGTTTCAGTGCCGAGAGTACGTATACAACCCGGCCCAAAATTGCTAAAGCTCGGTGCTGAGAAATTTGATGTCTAGAAAGCGAGCTTCCGTGTCACACACTTTCTTGAAGGTCTTGTTGAATTCCCAATACAAATCCTTGACCTTGGGCACGAACGATGCAAGATAAGAGAGGAATTAGATTAGTATAAAAGTCGAACTAAAAGGAAAAGATCTTATGGTGTTCAACACGGATCGCATAATCCGTAGGCACGTGAATGGCTAAGGGCTCGCCTGATCTACGGACTCCCAAGCTCCACCGACAAAACACCGCCTCTGGTGCCAGCCCTCAACCGTATTTGGAATACTGCTCACTATCTCCCGATTCTTGCGAAGTCGGACAGCATTATAGTCGCCCGCCTGGTGAATCGGTTCCATCAAATAGTTCAACTCCTTGAGAGTCGGCATCCTGTAAAGACCACCCTACCCCAACATGGTCATGGTGGATAGGATATAACTCCAAACGTTGGGAGTGATCTGGGTGATGCTTTGGTTCCAGGCCGCAAGGAGGTGGGAGGTGGCCGGATGTAGGGGGAATCGGATCCTGGCCTCCACAGAGTGCTCACTGATCGCGACCATCCTGGAAGGCAGCTGGTCGGCCCTTTCATCATATTGGGGCCCATAGAAGTGTACGTACTTGGGGACCTTATATTGGCATCGGAGCGAGCGCTTGTACTAATCCTATTGTGGCCAGGTCGAAACCTACCTGCCATTTGGCCAAGAGACTGACAGATCATCACTAAGATAAACCTCAAGGAAAAGGAGACCGACTTATGGGAAGTCGGGAAGGAGAAACCCAAGGGGCGAAATTCGGCTTGCGGGGTACTCATGGCGAGTTAGCCATATGGGATCGGCAGGTCGAGCAACCTCCCAAAAGACTCACATCTGAGCGACTTCCCGGGGAAGCCGCAAAAGCTCGATCCTGGTCGCAATTTGGTCGAGATATGTATGGAAGGGAATCCCGGATATGAAGAAAAATGCATGTCAGTCGTGTCCCAAGATAAACATGAAAGGAGAATCACTGAGCATAACATTAGGCAAAGATCCGGGCCCGAATCACGGAATTACCATCTGAGTTCGCCCTTCTACGGGCGATCAAGAAGCCTTTTTCATTTGAGGCCCATGGAGATTTTTAACCTAGTTGTAATCTATAAATATTGGTTGTAATGTTCATTGTAAAGGATCGAATCCTAGATCTTAATCAGAAAACATAGTGAGAGTAATACCTGGCTCGGTACGCCCCAGACGTAGTCTAATTCATAAACGAACTGGTTAACCAAACTTCGAGTGTTCTTTACTTTTCTATCTTTATGTAATTATTGTTATCACACCAATTGGCACCATCTTTGGGAAAGTTTTCTATAGATTTTCCACAAATTCTTTAGAGACCCAACCATTCATTTTTCAGGATGACCAGCAACCAGAATGAGATTATCCGTTATAAAACTGACGCTCGTGATGGGATTGAAGCTTCCCAGAGCTACCACCGCACCAACCGGTTGGGTGCCATGGCCGTCCATGACTGGGGAACTCTCATCCGAACCCCCGAGGATGAGAGAGCAGACTGTTGGAATATAGAGATACGAACATATAATTGCATAATTAAATAACTGGTAAACATAAACAGAATTCTTACAGCAATTCGTACACGGATTTTTCTCAACTACGGTATCCACGTAACCGTTGTTTATCAATTTGCACTTATTCGCCAACGTTGAATCCCCGAGATTAATTTGCTAGAAAAATTCTAACTTAGAGATTTTATTGAGAAAATATGAAGTCTTATATTATGAATTCCCAAAGACTCATATAAATAAGGGAAGCCCAACTTAAATCTTAAGCTAACTTAATTAGGATATAAAATCCCTAATCTTGTAAATTAAA
Organism: Stenogyne calaminthoides; assembly: GCA_037126765.1. Taxonomy (NCBI): domain Eukaryota; kingdom Viridiplantae; phylum Streptophyta; class Magnoliopsida; order Lamiales; family Lamiaceae; genus Stenogyne; species Stenogyne calaminthoides. The sequence continues at coordinate 28,650,041 of JBBCBC010000027.1, forward strand.
TCCCATAGATTTAATTCCCTTATACATAAATCTCTACGGATTCGATTTCCATATATATCAAATCTCTACGGATTTAATTTCCATATATATCAAATCTCTATAATAATATTTCATATATTATTATTGGGAATCCTATTTAATGAAATCTAAATTAATTAAAAAACCACAATAATTAATTGTTGGGAGATGAATTTAATAAAGAAATTTTGATTAGATCCAAAAAACCCTGAGTATGACATGTTAAGGATAACTTTGATAGACTGAGTCAGGTTTCAGTATAGATTGTTCAGGAAGTTATCTGCACCATGTATAGTCAGCAGATATAGATCAGGTTAGATTTTGAAGAAATCAAGACTCGAAGTTGTCAAGAAATCAAGACTCAATAAATAATCAAGAAACCGCAGACTCAAGAAAGTTCAAGAAAATCAAGACTCGGTAAATAATCAAGAAATCAAGACTCAAGAAGTTCTTCAAGAAATCAAGACTCGAAGTAAATCAGAAGAAACTAAAGACTCAGTAAGTTACTGAAGAAACCGAGGACTCACTAAGTAACTGAAGAAACTGAAGACTCAGTAAGTTGGTGAAGAAAATGAAGACTCAAGAAGTAATCAAGAAATCAAGACTCAAGAAGTTTGTCAAGAAATCAAGACTCAAGAAGTAAATGAAGACATCAAGACTCAAGAAGTCATCAAGACATCAAGACTCAAGAAGTCATCAAGACATCAAGACTCAAGATGTCATCAAGACATCAAGACTCAAGATGTCATCAAGACATCAAGACTCAAGATGTCATCAAGACATCAAGACACGTAAGATATTGAAAACCCCAAGAGTTATCAAGACTCAAGAAGATATTGAAAACTCAGTATAACCTGAATGTTCAGAGGCACTGAATATATCTATCTGAAGACTACAAAACTGAGAAAAACGCAAACATTCAGAAAAATAGATATTGCCCAAAACATTCATATGCAGACAAAAGGAACTAAGTCTAAGTGTTGTTTAGGGTTATCTCTTTCGTAGAGATTGACCAAAAAGAGCTGTTATGTTTGTCTACATTTATCAAGACAAGAACCAATCAGAGAGGAAGACAAAGATCGATTTCATCGACCTCGAAAAGTGACGGGACTCGAATCATGTCATTAAGTACTAAGTTCGATTTGTAAAAAAATTGGTGATTGGCTACATGACTGCATATTTTCTAAAACATGCAAGGGAGTATTCAAACCCTAAATATAGTCATTCATCAAACACCATAAGAGGAAACTCATGAAGTTATCTCCTCCATCGGATAGTTTTTCAAGAGTGACCTTGTTGAAGTTGCCTATAAATACTAGTGACCCTTTACATTGAGAGGTTACGGGAAATTTGAAAGCAACTCAAGAGCTCATTCGTATTATTGCAAATTGAAGCACTCGAAAAACCTAGAATTTCTCAAGTGTTTCACTATGGAGAGAGCTCATTCACTAAGCCTAGAGTGATAGAAATATCCAAAGCTTAGTAGAGATATCCTAGCCTTTGCATTTGTTCTTATTGTAAAGGATATCTCATCCTAGTTGGAAACCAACCCAAAACCCAAACCCCTTGTTAAGGTAGTTTGTGTGTGTTTTGTTGGTGAGTTGGAGTTGTAAAGAGTTAGTAAGCTACAGTGAGTTAGCCAGAAAACTCTAGAGAAGAAGTTAGTAAGCTACTTGTGGTAGTCCGAACACTTGTGTGTGTTTGAGTTAGTAAGGCGCAAAGTGAGTCACCGGTAAAAACTCAAGGTAGAAAAGTAAGTAAGTTACAGTGAGTTAGCCAGAAAGCTTTAGGAAGTGGTTAAGGAATTTCTCTAAAGATCAGAGAGAGTGGATGTAGGAGCTTGAGTCTCTGAACCACTTTAATTGTTGTGTTGTTTTTCTTCAGCATCTTTGCATTATTATCATTTTGCATGTTTTTCTTTGAAAGCATAATTCATCGATATTCGGTTGGAACCAATCCATTGAACTTGCATCAAATTGATCACACCTAATAATCACTTTTTTTATTAAAAGGAAGATTTTCAAACAAAAGCTAAAACGCAGTATAAACATAGGGCCAACCATTTCAAGACACTTGAGTAGCTAGAACAGAGATAGTTACCAAATCGAACTAACTCTCATCGAGGGTTCAAGAAGATAATTATCTCGATCCAAGCGCCAGGGATCTCGATAAACTCAAAGCTCAAAATTAATCTGAAGCTTCTGAAAGCAGCTCAGGATCATTGTCTCAGTAGACTTTGACTTAGGGCAATCTGTGCTTCTCAGAGCAAAATCATCAGGATAACCTGACCCATCTGACCTCAGTGAAAGAAAAGTTTTAAACTGAACACGTGTATTCACCCCCCATACACGTGTGAGACTCGTTAGCACCGGGACCAACAAGTGGTATCAGAGCAGGGTTCATTTTGACCACTTGCTTTGGTAGCCATAGTCTATTTTGCTGAAAGACTTTGGTGGTCTACTGAATAGATCTGTTTGTTGATATCTTACAAGGCTCAGTCATCATGCCTTCTAAGAAACATCTTATGTTCTCTGTTGAGAGCTATGACCTATGGAGATTAAGAATGCAGGATCATCTGTATTCAAAACATGAAAGAATGTGGAGAGTGGTTTCTAAAGGACCAGAAAGCTGAAGGATCCTCATCCAAAAAGAAGGACTCCAAGACCAAGGAGGAAAGTGATCAGGATGATGATGCCAACAGATGCTACAACTGTCAAAAGAAAGGTCACTTCCAATATTCGCATCTGGTGAGTCTTTAAAGAAAGAAAGGAAAGACAAGCCAAGAGAGACAAGAAGATCTCCAGCAAGAAAGCTATGATTGCTGAGGAAGAAGAACATTCTGAAGAAGGTTCCAGTTCCTCAGATGAGATTTTCTCAGATAGTGACAGTGATGATATCTGTTTTTTGGTTGTGGAGGAGGTGAAGGAAAAGGACACTGAGCTGAATGAAAACAACATAGCACTGATGAGTGGAAATGAATTGGCTCCTGCTGTATGGTGTTGGGATATTTTAGTTTTGATGAATTATGCCAAAACATTATCAACTTGTGTTTTTAAAGTTAATCTACAGATAACAAGTTAAGGGGGAACGAGAGAACAAATTGATGGGGAACTCACGAAATCAAAAGAAGATGATCGAGATCAGACAAGGCTGCAGATGAGAACGATCGAGATCAGATGAGTTAGATGAGTTCCGAGTCAACTGATGAGCTGTGCAAATCAGATGTGAAGAAAAGCTAAAGCCAGCAAATCAGAAGAGAAGGTTGTAGATCAGAAGATGAGCAGAAGAGACTGATCAAGATCAAATGTGATCGAGATCAGATATGAAGAGGAGCAGATGAGACTGAACGAGATCAGACGTGATCGAGATCAGATATGATAATCTGATATGCTAACCTGATGCAGATGACCTGATGCTATCCTGATATGTTGATCTGAAGAAGTGTTGATCTGATCAGTCTAGAAGAGCTCAACTTAGTAAGCCTGAGTGTCAGTATGCCTGATCAGACAAGGTCCGCTCAAGAGAAGTCTGCTGAATCAAGAAACCTGAAGGTTCAGATAACCTGAAGGCTCAGATAACCTGAAGGCTCAGATAGCTCAGATAACCTGAAGGATCAGATAGAACTGAAGATCCTGAGACTCAGAAGATCCTGAAGAATATAGCCGTTAGATTCAGCTGACGTGGACCAATGAGAGGAAGACGACATGCCTGAAAAAGCTGCAAAAAGCTACAGAATAGTATGGATTTGAATGTGATTCTCTCCAACGGTAACATTCAAATCCACACTATAAATACAAGTTCTTCCTTCATTATCAAGTGTGGAAAAGATGTGAGAAATGCGTACAGAGCCAAATCATCTAGCATCTCCACCATAGAACACAGAGCTAGAAATACATGCATATATTCAAGAGTGTTCTACCCTAGAACTAAGCACAAAAGTAATATCCTAAGCTTAGAGAGATTTTCCCATCCTTAGCATTGAGGCTAAACAAATGTAAGGGAAAATCTCAACCTAGTTGGAAACTAAACAAATCTTTACCCAAACCCAAAAGTTAGGTTAAGGTTGTTACCGCAAGATTTCAGACTAGGGATTCTAGTTTCTGATTTCTGGGATCGGTTGAGTGTCAACTCGGTAAACATCTAGCAATCCCGAAAGGGAGGGTAGGCAATCCCGTGAGGGTGATAAGTCCCATTTGAGTGTGAACTCGGTAAACATCTATAGGCGATCCTGTGAGGGTGATAAGTCCCGTTGGTTAAGTTGGTTAAGTCGGTTAAGTTGGTGCCCCGAAAGGGAAGAGTGGATGTAGGACGGGTTTTGTCCGAACCACTATAAAAATCGTGTGTTCTTTACTGCTTTATGTTTATACTTGTCATACGCATTCGATTATAAGCAAAACAACACACATTGGTTTAAAATGTAAAAAATTAGAATCATTCTGCCCTCACCCCTGTTTTATATGCATTACATGTTTCTTCCGCGCGCACATGGGTTTTCCTCAAAATTGGGACCATCAATTGGTATCAGAGCAGGAGTTGAAAAGGTTCACAAGCTTTCAAAGTGACCACCTGAACTGATCTTTTAAAACAAAAACCCGATCTCTGTATAAATGCATATTTTTTAAATGTTTTGGCGTCATTATCAAAAAGGGGGAAATTGTTGGGATATTTTAGTTTTGATGAATTATGCCAAAATATTATCAACTTGTGTTTTTGAAGCTAATCTACAGGTAACAAGTTAAGGGGGAACTCACAAAATCAAAAGAAGATGATCGAGATCAGACGAGGCTGCAGACGAGAATGATCGAGATCAGATGAGTTAGATGAGTTCCGAGTCAACTGATGAGCTGTGCAAATCAGATGTGAAGAAAAGCTAAAGCCAGCAAATCAGAAGAGAAGGTTGTAGATCAGAAGATGAGCAGAAGAGACTGATCAATATCAAATGTGATCGAGATCAGATATGAAGAGGAGCAGATGAGACTGAACGAGATCAGACGTGATCGAGATCAGATATGATAATCTGATATGCTAACCTGATGCAGATGACCTGATGCTATCCTGATATGTTGATCTGAAGAAGTGTTGATCTGATCAGTCTAGAAGAGCTCAACTTAGTAAGCCTGAGTGTCAGTATGCCTGATCAGACAAGGTCCGCTCAAGAGAAGTCTGCTGAATCAAGAAACCTGAAGGTTCAGATAACCTGAAGGCTCAGATAACCTGAAGGCTCAGATAGCTCAGATAACCTGAAGGATCAGATAGAACTGAAGATCCTGAGACTCAGAAGATCCTGAAGAATATAGCCGTTAGATTCAGCTGACGTGGACCAATGAGAGGAAGACGACATGCCTGAAAAAGCTGCAAAAAGCTACAGAATAGTATGGATTTGAATGTGATTCTCTCCAATGGTAACAGTCAAATCCACACTATAAATACAAGTTCTTCCTTCATTACCAAGTGTGGAAAAGATGTGAGAAATGCATACAGAGCCAAATCATCTAGCATCTCCACCATAGAACACAGAGCTAGAAATACACGCATATATTCAAGAGTGTTCTACCCTAGAACTAAGCACAAATGTAATATCCTAAACTTAGAGAGATTTTCCCATCCTTAGCATTGAGGCTAAACAAATGTAACGAAAAATCTCAACCTAGTTGGAAACCAAACAAATCTTTACCCAAACCCAAAAGTTAGGTTAAGGTTGTTACCGCAAGATTTCAGACTAGGGATTCTAGTTTCTGATTTCTGGGATCGGTTGAGTGTAAACTCGGTAAACATTTAGCAATCCCGAAAGGGAGGGTAGGCAATCCAGTGAGGGTGATAAGTCTCATTTGAGTGTGAACTCGGTAAACATCTATAGGCGATCCCGTGAGGGTGATAAGTCCCGTTGGTTAAGTTGGTGCCCCGAAAGGGAAGAGTGGATGTAGGACGTGTTTCGTCCGAACCACTATAAAAATCATGTGTTCTTTACTGCTTTATGTTTATACTTGTCATATGCATTCGATTATAAGCAAAACAACATACATTGGTTTAAAACGTGAAAAATTAAAATCATTCTGCCCTCACCCCTGTTTTATATGCATTACATGTTTCTTCCGCGCGCACATGGGTTTTCCTCAAAATCAGGACCATCATATGGTATCTGGACAGTGGATGTTCAAGACATATGACAGGATATAAGCAACTAATCACTGACTATGTTGAGCAAAAAGGCCCTCAGATCACATTTGGAGACAATTCCAAAGGACAAACTGAAGGATATGGAACTCTTGAAGTTGACTCTGTTCATATCCATGGTGTTTCATATGTGTCTGGTCTAAAGCATAACTTGCTTTCTATCAGTCAATTCTGTGACAAAGGATTCAGTGTTGAGTTCTCAAAGAACTTATGTTATGTAAAAGACAATACTTCACAGAAAATTTTACTGACTGGTACTAGAAAAGGAAATGTGTATCTTGCTGATTGGAGTTCAACTCCTAAAGATACATGTTTGGTTGCAAAAAGTTCCACCGATACCAGTTGGTTGTGGCACAAAAGAATGAATCACTTAAACTTCAAAACCCTGAACAAACTTGCAAGATTAGCACTTGTAAGGGGGTTGCCCAATGAAGTGTTCAGTAAAGATCATGTATGTGATGCTTGTCAGAAAGGAAAACAAATCAAAGCATCCTTCAAAAGCAAAGTAGATGTTTCTACTAATAGAATACTACAACTGTTGCATATGGATCTCTTTGGTCCAGTAACACCTGTGAGCACTAATGGCAAAAAATACACACTTGTGGTTGTTGATGACTACTCTAGATACACATTGGTCATATTCTTACTCAGTAAGAAAGAGACTCAGACAAAACTGCCTGAACTACTGAAAAGGCTCAGTACTGAAAAGAATCTGAGTGTGGTCAAAATCAGATCAGACAAAGGAACTAAGTTTATCAATCATATCATATCTGATTATTGTGCAGCAAATGGAATAGCTCATGAAACATCAGCTGCAAGGACCCCACAACAGAATGGTGTTGCTAAAAGAAGAAATAGGACTCTGAAAGAAGCTGCAAGGACAATGATTGCTGAAGCTGATATTCCTAAGAGATTTTGAAATTTGAATCTATCAACACCGCATGCTACTCTCGAAACGGATCCATCTTGACCAAGAACCAAGGAAAAACTCCATATGAATTTGTGGAATGAAAGGAAGCCTCTTGTTTCTTTCTTTTTGTGTGTTTGGTTGCAAGTGTTTCATACACAATAATGGTAAAGATCGGTTGAAAACTTTGGATAGAAAAAGGCGATGAAGGGATATTCTTAGGATATTTCAAGTCAAAAAGCCTTCGAGTTTACAAGCGTAGGACTTTTATTGTGGAAGAAACACCTCATGTTGTTTTTGATGAATCTACTTGTGTTCAGAAGAAACATGAACATGACTCAGGAGAACTGATCAAGAGAATCACCAGACTTAGCCTGAAAAAGAATGATAAAACATCCTCTGAACCTGAAAAGAAGAAGTTAGTCACTTTCTATGAATGGAGTGAATCAGACTCAGACAAAGAAGTTCATGATGGAAAAACTCAGGATGGTGAGACTCGGGATGGAAATTCTCCACTGAAAGAAAGCCAACACACTGAAGCTGACCAATCTGAACATACACCAGTTCAGACTCAGGTATGTAATGCCGATGAAGATGTGGTCACAGCTGAGGAAAACTCTGAATCTATCAACCAATGGGGAACAAATGTCTCTGACAATGTTCTGAATGTAATTTCCCCTGAGGAAGATGATTCTCTTTCTCCTTTTCTGTTGTTCCTTGAATTTAATGAACTACCTGAACCTAACATTTCTGATGTTGAGGATACTACTGAAGGGGGAACATCCAGCAGAAAATGGTTGGATAGTCATCCTAAAAGTCAGATTGTGGGTGATCTATCAGATGGTGTCAAAACAAGAAGGTTCCATGGAGAAAGTGCTTTGTTCTGCTGCTTCCTATCCGAAAAAGAACTCATCGAGATTGAAGAAGCTCTACAAGATTCATTTTGGATTACTGCTATGCAAGAAGAGCTGAATCAGTTCTCAAGGAATGAAGTTTGGGAGCTAGTGGATAGACCTAAGAGGTACAATGTGATTGGAACTAAGTGGGTGTTCAAGAATAAGAGAGATGAAAACAACAACATTGTGAGAAACAAGGCAAGGCTAGTTGCACAAGGTTATTCCCAAGAAAAAGCCTAGGATTATTGTGAAACCTTTGCACATGTTGCAAGACTAGAAGCCATCAGATTGTTTCTTACATATGCTGCCCACATGAAATTCACAGTCTATCAGATGGATGTGAAAAGTGCATTTCTGAATGGTGTGCTTAAGGAAGAGGTTTATGTGGAACAACCTCCTGGTTTCAGATAGAATGACCAAGTTTACAGGCTCAGGAAAGCCTTGTATGGTCTTAAGCAAGCACCCCGAGCATGGTATGATACCCTTTCTCAATTTCTTACTGACCATGGTTTTATCAAAGGGCTGTTGATAGGACTGCATTCGGGGATAGAAGATGGGAAAGACATCTTACTTGTTCAGATTTATGTAGATGACATCATATTTGGATCTCCAAATCATCAGCTGTGTGAAAAGTTTTCTACCTTGATGAAAGGAAAGTTTGAGATGTCAATGATGGGGGAGATGAATTTCTTTCTTGGACTTCAGGTGAAACAAACTAAGGAAGGAATTTTCATCAATCAAGCAAAATACACCAGAGATCTGATTGCAAAGTATGGTGTACAGAATTGCAATGCAGTTAGAATTCCTATGAATACTAACTATAAGATGGATCCTGATCCTGAAGGAAAATCAGTAAATCACACTGATTATAGAGGGATCATTGGATCACTGCTATATCTCACAGCAAATAGGCCTGACATAACATTTGTTGTTGGGATATGTGCAAGATACCAAGCTAATCCTAAGGCTAATCACATGGAGGCTGCCAAAAAAAATTCAAATATCTTAAAGGCATTGTGAATAGAGGATTATGGTATCCGGTGATGATAACCTTGAATTAACCTGGTTATTGAGACATCGATTATGGAGGGTGTAGAATCGATGCGGAAGTCTACCACAGAACTTGTCAATTTCTTAGAAGTAAACCGATATCATGGTTTTCAAAGAACAAACCTCGAGTAGTAAACGATCTTCTTGAAAATTTCAAATACATGGCTGCAGGAAGCTGTTGTGCACAGATTCTTTGGCTAAGACAACAATTGAGGGATTATAAGATTATAGCCAATGAAGTGCCTATATTTTGTGATAATAATAGTGCAATTGCTATTACACAAAATCATGTATTGCACACCAGATGTAAGCATGTTGATATCAGACATCACTTCATCAGAGATCATGTTGAGAAGAAAGGCATCAGAATGGAGAAAATTCATACTGATAAACAGAGAGTTGATATCTTGACTAAACCTTTGGCTGAATCAAGATTTCAGGAATTATCAGTTGAATTAGGTATGTTGGATCCGGTGAATAAAGCAAATCAAAAAATTGAAGGTTTTCGGATGCATGAAGTTTTCGGGTTTTCTTGAAAAACTCGGGATAAAATTGAGAAATCTTGAACCGAAAGTGTTAGGAAACTTCAGTTATCCCGAAGATCAAGATTAAAGATATTATCTTGACCTTTTATCAAGATCAAGATTTCAAATATTATCTTGACATTTTATCAAGGTCAAAACTCAGTAAGACTGATGGAGAAAATTAGTTTGAAGAAGTATTGACTCATGCAACACATTTATTGTCTAACTGAATCTCAGTAATCATTTGCAATAAATAACAAAACACCTGAAGGAATATTTGGGCGGGACCTTTGAAATACACGAAGAAAGTCAATGGTCTGCAGGAACAGTAATTAAATGCACTGTTCATTAATCACCAATAGGGATAATTTGGCGGCTTTGTATTTGTGAAATCGTCCTTTCATATACCCGATTTAGTCGGTTTTTAATCTCAACCGTCGATTTCTTCATCTATGCGATTTTCCATAAATCAAAATCCTATATCTATTGAAGAATTTCCTTCAAAGCCCGATTCCAAAAAAGCCTTCATCTTCAAACACTCTGCTTCAAAACTCTCGATTGCCCAGAAATTTTCATCTATCTCAAAACCCTTCACCAAGAAATTCTTCAAAAATGATGTTTTCTGTATACGACAAACTCGCCATTTCCAATAAACCTTGGTACGAATATGTCGTCTCTCTCGAAAGCTCGTCCAATGCAACTCACGAAGAGGAGGCGTTGCATATAATTCGTTTGGGAAAGCTTACTTGCCTGGTCGCGAATCAACCAGAGGCCGAATATGCGAAAGAGGTAATTGAGTTTATCTCTAATTTGAAGTTAGATGATGAAGATTGTATAGAATCGTAGATTACAGTCTCGCATTTAGAGCATAGTTCAAAATATGTGGATTTTGTTAGGGAATTATATATTATTCCTAAGAAACTTAATGTCATATATGAATTAAGCGATAGAGGTGAAGACCCTATGGTATATATGATGGGTAGGGAGCAAGAATATCTGGATAAAATTGCAGAGCATCCAGTAAAGTTTGAAGCTACTCTGAATAAAAGGCATTTGAAGCCTAAATATCGAGTATTGCTGGACATTGTAAGTAACTGCATCATGAGTAGATCTGGCAGCTTTGAACAGATAAGCACGCCTAAGTTGAGGCTAACAGCAGCGATTGAAGATTCACCTACCACGGCATTCAACTGGTTACACTATTTAATCAAAGTGGTGAGTGATCAAGCCAGACAAGTTCAGAAGGTGAATGGGTCTGTAGTTGTCAAAGGAAAGATCCTACATGCAACCAAGATTGCATTATCTTGGAAATGTCCAGAGAAGAGGAGGACATCTTTGCCAATTCCTCATCCTTTCCAAAGTCAAAAATCATGTTCAAACCACCAACAAAGAAGAATTTGAGAGGAAAGAAAGAGAAAAGCTCTGAGTCTCAGGAGGTGACTGCTGAAGAAGAAGCTGTTGAAGCCAAACAAGCCAGAGGGAAAGCCGTGATGCAAGTCAAAAGAGAGAAAGGAGAGAATCTGAAGAAGAAAACACTGGCTCCTCAGAAACGCAGAAAGCTTCAATCTATTACTGAGGAGGAGGTCAGTGACACTGAAGAAACTCAACCTGAAGGCCAGCAAGGGCTGAAATCTCCACTGCAGGTTCTTGCTCAGGTTGTGACAATTGCGCAGGATCAAGAAACTGAGGAGCAGGTTTTCTCTGAGGTACTCGGAACTTCTCTGAGCTCAGATAAAATTTCTCAGGAAATCTTCAAGGGACCTCAGATTCCTACTGAAGAGAGACCTGTTCAGACTTCAGAGCAGTCTGAACCTCAGGAATTGCTGAACTTGGATGCGCTTCTAAATGAACCATTTCTTGATCCATCAGCACCAGAACTCTTACAATCCGATCCTACTGTCCCTGAGAGCCCAAAGTTGAAGAAGGGAGAGGCAGAAGAAACTGAGTGGCGCAGCAAGGGGGAACGATTCATTCTTGATAGGTATCCTGAGCTGAGCACATATCCTGACCTTCAGGATCTTTTCTTCCGACTCAGAACCACGGTCTACATCCTGAATTAGAGTCTTCCAGAGATGCTGAATATAGCCTCCTTCAGAGGAGAAGATTGGTGGAATGCTGAGACTGCTGTTTTGACAGAGTTCTCTGGATTCAGGAAGACCAAGCTCGGAATGAAAACTGTTGATTTTGATGAGCTAGTAAAGAGAAAGGTGGCTGAGAGAAGGAAAGTTAATGTTGATGCCTCCAGTTCTATGAATCCAGAAGGAGATGAGGATCAAGATAAAGAGGGTGACAAACAAGATGATGCTGAAAATCAATCTCAGATGGAGAAGGACACTGATGCTGCACAAAATGATATCACACATCCTCAGACTGAAGTTAGCACTCTTCAGGTATCTTTTGGCACTATTAAACATTATGCCAAAGCTACTGAAGTTCCTATCTTTAAATCTGTTATGTATGATATGCAGACTGAGGCTCAGTTGGAGCACCCAGCTCAGGTGGAAAAAGTTGTACAAACTCCAGAAATTGACTTCAGTCCTATCCTGGATAAATTGGAGAAGGTGGTGCCAATAGTTGAAAAAGTGACTCAAATTGAAGAAACCTTGGCAAGCCAATCTCAAAAGCTGGAAAATCTGAGTTCATCTTTAGACATGCTGCAACTACAAATATCTCTTGCAGATAAAATGACTACTTTGGAAGGAATGGTTGATGTAGTCAAAACTGAGCTCAATGCAGAGATGAAGCAGATGTATCAAGAAAGAACTGCCTATCTTGAAGCCAAGCTGGTTGAGAAGAATGATCTGATGATCAAGACAGTTGTTGAGGAAATGGGCTCTATGCTCATGACCAAGATGACAGAGATGATGCATGATGTCTTCTCAAATCAGTTTGCACCTCTTTCAGATGAGTTCTCAATGGTTAAAAATTACATGAGAAGGCTAGAGGAGGAGCATGATCAGTTGGCAGGGGAAGTGTGAAGTATAAGTAAAGAGCAATACCATATGGATACTGCACTGACCCAACTACTCGCAAGGTATGGTGCCAAAAAGGGGGAAAGGCCTGGTGGCAAACTAAGTGAGTTGTTGGCACAAACCTTGAAGAAAAAGGCTCAGAAAGAAGCTGAAAGAAAGAAAATTGTTGATGCCTTAAAAGAAGTTGAAGCCACTGAGAAACTCAAGTTCAAAGAAGCTGAGAAACCTATCTACACTCAAGCATCTGAGCAAACTATTCAGGAAGTAATTTCTGAGAAACTGAGTGATAGAAGGATGATTGAAACAAGCCAAGCCGGTGAATATCAAGTCAGACCTGGAAAGAGAAAGGCTGTGGCATTTGTAGATAAGAAAAGAAGAAAAGAGCTCAAGCTTCTAAGTCTACTCAGAGGAAACTGATAATAGATTTTGAAGAATTTGAAAAAGAAGAAACTGAAAGTCAGAAAGAAGTCTTCAATACCAAGAAAACTCTGAAAACCCTTCAAATTGAAAAAGAGAAGAAGATCGGGCCGCTAGCATACGTAATAGGGTGTTCTGTGATCGGGAAAAAAAGAAAGAAGAAGAGAAGAAAAGAAGAAGTGGTTTTAAGAAGTTTTTTAGCAAAAGGAGGGGTACAGAGAAAACTCAGAAATGGCCGCACATTGACAAATGGATGCCTATTCGGTTCAATGATGTGTGGGAGGAGATCAAGAGAACCTTCTGGTTCTATTACGAGATTCTGAGAGAATGGAGGGGTAGCAGCTCGGATATGAATGAAGCCTTCATTGAGTACTTACTGACATTCTATCCTAAGTACCTGCAAAGTTGGATCAACTTGGCAGATGAAGGAAATACTCAGATAGTAGCCCCTGGTCCATACACTTACCCAGCTCCTAGACTTGAGAATGGCTATGTGAATGAAACAGTCATTTCTCAGGAGATAGCTCAATATGCCATCCAGCTAGGACTAACAGGAAACAACCCTGATATCATCAAAGCAAGGGATGAACTGAAGAAGAGATACTATGGGATGTTCAACCTGGAAGTGCCAGAGGATGAAGTAGAAGAAGACTGAAGACTTTTGTACTTCTGTTTTTGTTTTTAATTTTCATTGTAATCTGTAACTCTTATCCTACATCAATGAAAATTTTATCTTTATGCTCAAAGATAATATCTCATTATCTTTTTACATGTCTTTTATGTTTGATATGCCTTATGTTTTGAAATTGTTGGGAAAATTTGTCATTTTGGTTTGTAATAGAAAAACTGAAACCTGAGTATAGGATAGATTTTCTTAAATGTAACAAGATGGTTTTGGCATCATCAAAAAGGGGGAAATTGTTGGGAGATGAATTTAATAAAGAAGTTTTGATTAGATCCCAAAAACCCTGAGTATGACATGTTCAGGATAATCTTGATAGATCGAGTCGGGTTTGATATAGATTGTTAGGAAGTTATCGCACCTATGTATAGTCAAGCAGATATAGATCAAAGTTAGATTTTGAAGTAATCAAGACTCAAGAAGTTGTCAAGAAATCAAGACTCAAGAAGTAAATCAAGAAATCAAGACTCAATATGTTGTCAAGAAAATCAAGACTCTGTAAGTAAATCAAGAAATCAAGACTTGGTAAGTTGTCAAGAAATCAAGACTCAAGAAGTAATCAAGAAATCAAGACTCAAGAAGTTGTCAAGAAATCAAGACTCAAGAAGTAACTAAAGAAATCAAGACTCAAGAAGTTGTCAAGAAATCAAGACTCAAGAAGTAATCAAGAAAATCAAGACTCAAGAAGTTGCCGAACAAATCAAGACTCAAGAAGTAAATCAAGACATCAAGACTCAAGAAGTCATCAAGACACTAAAGACTCAAAGAAGTCATCAAGACTTAGTATGTCATCAAGACATCAAGACTCAGGATGTCACTAAAGACACTAAAGACTCAAAAGATGTCATCAAGACATCAAGACACGAAGAAGATATGAAGACCCAAAGAGGTTATCAAGACTCAAGAAGATATGAAAACTCAATATAACCTGAATGTTCAGAGTCACTGAATATATCTATCTGAAGACTACAAAACTGAGAAAAACGCAAACATTCAGAAAAATAGATATTGCCCAAAACATTCATATGCAGACAAAAGGAACTAAGTCTAAGAGTTGTTTAAGGTTATCTCATTCAGAGGGATTGACCAAAAAGAGTCAATTATGTTTGTCTACATTTATCAAGACAAGAACCAATCGAGGAAGACAAAGATTGTACTTTCATCGACCTTCGAAAATGACAGGACTCTGAATCATGTCAGTAGTACTAAGTTCCAGACTGCAAAAATTGGTGATTGGCTACATGACTGCATATTTTCTAAAACATGCAAGGGAGTATTCAAACCCTAAATATAGACGTTCATCAAACACCATAAGAGGAAACTCATGAAGCTATCTCCTCCAACGGATAGTTTTTCAAGAGTGACTTTGGTGAAGTTGCCTATAAATACTAGTGACCCTTTACATTGAGAGGTTACGGGAAATTTGAAAGCAACTCAAAAGCTCATTAGTATTATTTCAAATTGAAGCACTCGAAAAACCTAGAATTTCCCAAGTGTTTCACATTGGAGAGAGCTCATTCACTAAGCCTAGAGTGATAGAAATATCCAAAGCTTAGTAGAGATATCCTAGCCTTTGCATTTGTTCTTATTGTAAAGGATATCTCATCCTAGTTGGAAACCAACCCAAAACCCAAACCCCTTGTTAAGGTAGTTTGTGTGTGTTTTGTTGGTGAGTTGGAGTTGTAAAGAGTTAGTAAGCTACAGTGAGTTAGCCAGAAAACTCTAGAGAAGAAGTTAGTAAGCTACTTGTGGTAGTCTGAACACTTGTGTGTGTTTGAGTTAGTAAGCTGCAGTGAGTCAGCCAGAAAACTCAAGGTAGAAAAGTGAATAAGCTACAGTGAGTTAGCCAGAAAGCTTTAGGAAGTGGTTAAGAAATTTCTCTGAAGATCAGAGACAGTGGATGTAGGAGCTTGAGTCTCTGAACCACTATAATTGCTGTGTTGTTTTGCTTTATGTACTGCATTATTATCTGTTCCATGTTTTCACTGAAAGCATAATTCACTGATATTCAGTTGGAACCAATCCACTGAAGTTGCATCAAATTGATCACAGCCTAATCACTGTTTTATTAAAAGGAAGATTTTCAGCAAAGCTAAAACGAGTATAAACATAGGGCCAACCATTCCGCACACTTGAGTAGCTAGAATAGATAGTTACTAAACTGAACTAACTCTACTGAGGGTTCAGTAAGATAACTATCTGATCCAAGCGCCTCAGAATCTCTGATAAACTCAGGCTTAGTTGGGCTAATCTGAAGCTTCTGAAAGCAGCTCAGGATCATTGTCTCAGTAGACTTTGACTCAGGGCAATCTGTGCTTCTCAGGGCAAAATCATCAGGATAACTTGACCCATCTGACCTCAGTTAAAGAAAAGTTTTAAAAATCACTGAACAAGTGTATTCCCCCCCCCATACACGTGTGAGACTCGTTAGTACCGGGACCAACATTAATTCTAAATATAATTATTTTTATATTCTCCATAAATTAAATATTAATGTCCAATATAATATTTAATCAACCAACTATTATCAGTAAACAACTGTTACTTATTGTGTGACTCATAAGATCTCATATATCGAGCGATTAGTCAAACTAACAGTCTTAATTGAACCCTAAACAATAAATCAGACATTCTCAATATATGAGGTACGTTGTGAGGAAACGCACAACTACTTGTAACTGAAACATGGGCTATTACAATATCTTCCTTTCATTCGCGAATACTCGATTAAATCTTGAACAAGATGAAGTGTCTATTCAAATAACTTAATCACATTATCTATAATCACTAATTGATCACTTATGTCACACTTGATCACAAAGTTTAAGTTGACGTGCATCGGCCGATGACTTAGATCCAATTATGATGAGAAGATGAGTATTCTCTCTAAATCCACATTGAGTAATGAATCCTATTCTTGGCTCAACTACCATGCACATACATTTCGTGATGAACCCAATCCCAAGCCATATCTACCCATGGAAGGGTGCAAACGTCGGTCATGGTCAAAGTTTATCACTCCACACATGTCGTGCGTATTGACCTCAAGTCAAAGGAGTATCGCATCGCTCCCACTAATTGAGACACTCGTAGACACATATTGTGAAATTACATCAAACGGTTTCTCGGATAGGTATATCAATACCCTCTAAGGTATCTATGCATCCATCAAGAGATACCTAGTATCTAGTAGTAAGTGAGATCTCACTATACTCTCTAAGAGTATGATGCAGATCGCACACCAATCTCAATTGCATCTTCAATATCCCATTCTTGATGATCCTTGATCGGGGCTATTTGAGAATCATGCTTATGTCATCTGAGTTCTCACAACCTCAATGACAACAATGACTCATGGGAACACAAATAAGAATAAATGCAAACAACAAAACATAATATTCAAACAAGTGTAATGCGATACATTTAATATTAAATAAATAATAATATTAAAATTAAAACTGAATATTATCTTATTATTATGTCCTTAAAATAGGATTGTCTTTAGGACACTAACACTAACAATCTCCCACTTGGACTAGAGCCAATCACCTACATGTCTAACCCCTAGACCATTAAAATATCTAGTTTGTACATGAACCCTTAAAGCTTTGGTGAAAGGATCAACCATATTGTCTGTTGGTCCCGAGGGTAAACGAGTTCCACAAGTGTAGGGGGGGGGATACACGTGTATAGTGATTTTTAAACTTTTTCAGAAAATACTATAATCAGAGAGTCAGGTTGTCCTGAAATTCAGTTATGAGAAGCACAAAATGCCCTGAGTCAAAGTCTATCGAGACAATAACACTGAGCGGCTTTTGGAGACTTCAGATTAACTCAACTGATTCTGAGTTTCTACAACATAGTCTAAATAAGCCTGGAGTAGATAATAATCTTACTGACTACTCAGGAGAGTTGGTCAGTTTGAAAACTATCAATACTAGCTTATCTAAAGTGCGGAATGTGTAGGCCCTAAGTTTATACTTGTTTTACTTTGCTGAAAATCTTTTTCTCAGTGAAAACAGTGGTTAAGGAAACTTCAGTGGATTGTTTCCAACTGAATATCAGAAAATTGAGTATGCTTTCAGTGAAAATATGCAGCAAGACAAAATGCAAAACAGAAAGCAAACAACACAGCAATTATAGTGGTTCAAAGGCTCAAGCTCCTACGTCCACTCTCTCTGATCCTCAGAGAAATTCCTTAACTCACTACCTCTACTACCTTAAGCTTTCAGACTGAACTCAGCAGCTTACTAACTTTCTACCACGAGTTTTCAGGCTGAACTACTGCAGCTTACTAACTCAACACGCACAAGCTTTCAGATTGATCACAAGCAGCTTACTAACTTCTTATCTAGAGTTTTTCAGAGCTGAACACAGCAGCTTACTTTACTCTTTACAACTCTCACTTCTCCAACAACTACACACTCAAACTACCTAATCAAAGGGTTTGGGTTTTGGTTAGTTTCCAACTAAGGTGAGATATCCTTTTACAATAAAACACAAGTAAAGGCTAGGATATCTCTAACTAAGCTTTGGATATTTCTTAAATCTAGGCTTAGTAAATGAGCTCTCTTCAACAATGAAACACTTGGGAAATTCTTAGGGTTTCGAGTGCTTCACAAGATTACTTGAATACGAATGAGCTCTGGAGTTGCTTTGATCTCCCGTAACCTTGAAATGTCCAAGGCCTCTGGTATTTATAGGCAACTCTCCAAGAGTATACCTTTGAAAAACTATCCATTGGAGAGACAGCTTCAAGGGTTTCCTCTTTAATTTAATTGATGAACGACTATATTGGTTTGAACGCACCCTTGCATGTTTTGGGAAATATCTAGCCACGCAGCCAATCACCAATTTCTATGAACTGGAAGATATCAGTGCTAACATTATTCAGGGATATGTCCCTTTCAGTGTCAGTAAAGTACGTTCTTGTCGCCTCCTCATTGGTCGAAATCTTCCTTTGAACAGAGATAAACAAAACGGCTCTTTTAGTCAACCACACTGAATTGATAATTTCCTTAGTGTCCATGAACGTATGACATTCCCTTTGTTTGTACTAAGAATGAACAAAACACTATTGAGCAGAAGTGACGACTTGTTAGGGATCTTTTGATTTCAAGACAAAACAACCTTGAGATCTTCTCGGTCTTCGAGGATCTTCAATCTTCAGGCTCTACTGGTCTTCAGGATTCTTCTGAGTTCAAGATCTAATAAACCTAACCTGAACTACATCTACTGACTATACATGGTGCAGATAGTCCTGAATCCTAATAACTATTTGAAACCTGATCCTATACTACCAAGATGTCCTGAAACATGTCATACTCAGGGGTTTTGGGACTCGAAACTACCCCTAGTTTATTTAAGAACTGTTTTATCCAGATAACCGACGCAAAGAATGTACTCAACGGTTGTTGAGTCATGATTTGTCTCTTCGTGAAACTATTCAACTAAGCGCCCCCATTATTGAGAGTGAAGAAGACATAGTCATTGTGACTTGTAATCTATTGGGAAATAGGGTGCCCGGATCTATTCGAGGTTCAATTTAAATACAAATTTAAATTAATTTAATTATTACTAGCATGAATTTATCCTATATTAATTCAAATAACAATTAAATCATAACAACATATCATGAGTACAAAATTGCCATGTAAATCCTACACAAGCGGAGTTCTAGGAGTTACGTACGGCGTACCTTATGGCGGATTAAACGTGGAGAAGATGAGTACCCATTCAACAAACAAACCTAAAGCCCGTCTCAAGTATTCCCACGTCCTTGTCCGATAATTCTTTGGGAGGATGCTCACGAACAATTAACAAAAGGGAAAAAGAAAAAATATGTTGCACCACCTTTGTGGATTTTTAATTTTTTTCAACTCATGGAACTGTGTAGGGGATGAAAAATCCATCCCCTATTTATAATATAAGGGGGGGAACGAATTTTTTGGCCAAAAAATAGATTTGGGAAGATCTTTAATTCTTGTGCAAGAAGTAATCTTGAATATATCCAATATATTCTCTTTCCCATAAATAATATTTCACAAAAATCTTCTCCCTTATAATTAGGCAATTTTTTAAAATTACAAATAAAGAAACAAGATTTGGGATTTCTTGAATTTATGGGATAATCTTGTATTCCAATAATACTTATCTTTTTCCAAAAAAAAATTTTCAAGAAAATCTTTATTTTCCTTTCTTACAGATTTTCGAAAATCTTGGAAAATATAAAAACAATATTTCTTTTATTTTAATCACCTTTTTCAGTTATTGGACTTTATACTGGTCTACTTGAGGGGCCTTTAGGAGAATTAAGATTGGACCTTCCAATGGACTCTGAATTATCCAAATTGAGTCACAATATTATTCAGCCCATTAATATTAATTAATTCCACTATAAAATTAATATTGCACTATCCATCTTAACCCATATTACTGTAATATGGCTCCCGGTTATTATTTCCTGTGTTTAAGATTATCTAGTTCATTAATTAATTCAAGCCACTGAAAAGCTTTATATTAATTAATATCTTTTTCCTTGGAGTAAGAACAACTCAACATTATTATCTATACCGAAAATAAATTTCACTTGCAAGATTTAGTGTGATAAAACTTCTGAGCCCACCAAGGGGACAAATCAAGCAAGACGTACTTGTACACTATTCTCTGCATTAAATCTTAGCAATGGTCGTGTAACTAATAATATTGCCCAAAACACAAAGTATTGAATCACATTGATTCTCTACCCAACATGAATCAAAGTAATAATTAATAATTACACACGATCCTAGTTAAGGGACATAGATTAAGAAATAACGAACCACTGAGGTCTAATTCTTCCAAATTCAGTACTGAAGAATTTATCCTCGTTGTAGATCTTATTCAGCGCATCATAATGCACTAGTGCAATCTCTTGGTCAAGACAAGCCAATCTGAGCCTTATAATTCAACCTTTCACGATGGATTGTTCATTTCAATCTAGGTGGTGAATTTATACTTATTTACAACGAACTGTTAATGTGATCTTCTGTGATCTGGTATCACTACATTAACTACAATGTAACACGTACTATTTATTGAACAGTTATGTAGTAATATATATAACATTCATTCATATTTAAAGCAACAATGATAAATAATTTATTTTCACTAAATAAGACAGAAATTCAGTTTGGTTATACAAAGTAAAAGTGTTGGGATATTTTAGTTTTGATTATTTATGCAAAAACATTGTGTAATTATCAACTTGTATTATTTAAGTTCATTTTTACATGTAACAAGTTGAGGGGGAAGTGAGCAGGTTGAAGGGGAACTCGTCTGAAGTCTCCTGAGAAAATAGGCCTGAAGACAAGTGGCCTGAATGGAAAATAGGTCTGAGGAAAAGTGGCCTGAATGGAAGAAGGCTGAGTCCAAGATCGCTGAACGTTAGATGGCTTGAATGCTGAAATGCTGAATGCTGGAATCCTGAGTGCTGAGTGCTGGAATCCTGAGTGCTGGAATGCTGAAGTGCTGAGTGCTGGAAACCTGAGTGCTGAGTGCTAGAATCCTGAGCCCTGAGTGCTGGAATCCTGAGTGCTGAGTGC
This sequence comes from Stenogyne calaminthoides, assembly GCA_037126765.1. Lineage (NCBI taxonomy): Eukaryota > Viridiplantae > Streptophyta > Magnoliopsida > Lamiales > Lamiaceae > Stenogyne > Stenogyne calaminthoides. Next base: position 28,671,264 of record JBBCBC010000027.1, read on the forward strand.
TGAAATCCTGAGTGCTGAATGCTGAATCCTGAATGCTGAATGCTGATTTCAGAAGGCCTGAATGCTGACGTGGACCAATCAGAGGAGGTCAAAAAGCCTGCCAAAAAGCTGCAGAAATTACAGAATAGTATGGATTTGAATGTGACTTTCTCCAACGGTAACATTCAAATCCACACTATAAATACAAGCTCTTCCATCATATTAAGTGTGGAAAATTCTATCAAGCCAAGAGTCATATCTTCAAGCATTCCCACCATAGAACACAAATCTATAGATATCCAAAATATATTAAAGAGTGTTCTAAACTCAATCTAAGACACACATGATATATCCTAATCTTAGAGAGATTTTCCCAACCTTAGCATAAAGGTTAAACAATTGTAAGGAAAAATCTCAACCTAGTTGGAGACAACACCAAACCCAAACCCCATTCTTGAGAGAGAAGTAGTGGTTAAGTGAGGTAGTTGAAGAGGCAATCCCGTGGAGGGTGATAAGTCCAGAGGAGAACCCGTGAGGGTGATAAGTCCTGTTTAGAGGCGAACCCATGAGGGTGATAAGTCCCGAGACTGAGAACTCATTAAACATCTGTAAGAAATCCCGCAAGGGAGGGTAGCAATCTCGTGGAGGGAGATAAGTCCCATTGAGTGAGAGCTCTATAAATATCTGATTGTACTGTGTTGACTAACACAATAAAATAGTCGGGTGAGTTGAAGGAATTTCTCTACGGATTAGGGAGAGTGGACGTAGGAGCTTGAGTCTCCGAACCACTATACTTTGTTGTGTTCTCTATTGCTTTATGTTCTTGTCATGTGAAAATGTTTAATAACAAGCAAAGAAAAAGAAAAATTTTAAAAACAACATTTTCCCCCATCCCTTTATTCAATGAATTAAATTTTTTTTTTTCGGTACTAACAAAAAGCATACTTTTCAGTATAACCCCAACATAATCATCACAGTCGGACTGGAAACTGGCGTCAGCATAGCCAGTTGCAACTAGCTCTGACTATCCATCGTAGGCAAGAAAGCAATCTTTAGTACGTTTGAGGTACTTTAGAATGTTCTTGACAGAAATCCAGTGAGGTTCACTTGGATTCTGCTGGTATCTACCAGTGATGCTGACAGCGAAGGCCACATCAGGCCTTGTGCAAGTCATCGCGTACATGATGGAACCAATTGCAGATGCATATGGTAAATCCTTCATGTGCTGGATATCAGCTTCTTTTGAAGGACAATCCTTCTTTGACAGCTTTATCCCATGACATGCCGGTACATAACCTCTCATAGAGTTCTCCATCGCAAATCGCTTCAATACCTTATCTACATAGGTGGACTGTGACAACCCCAACATCTTCTTGGATCTATCCCTGTGCATCTTGATCCCTAAGATATAGCAGGCTTCACCAAGATATTGTTTCCTATAATCAATATGTCATCGACATATACGACTATAAAGATAATATTCTTCCCATTTTGTTTACGATAAACGCAAGGATCTTTCGAAGGTATGATGAAGTCAAAGGATTTGACAGCTTCGTCAAATCGGATATTCCAACTCCTAGAAGCTTGCTTCAATACATAAATGGATTGTTTAAGCTTGCACACAAGATTAGATTTTGGCTTGGATATAAAACCTTTCGGTTGAGTCATAAATACTTCCTTATCAATGTTACAATTGAGGAAAGCTATTTTTGACGTCCATCCGGTTGAGCATAAACACTTCCTTATAATCGAGGTGTGCTGCTACCGCAAGTAAAATTCGAATGGACTTGATCTTCGCATTGACTATAAACTTTCATCACCAACCTAGCCTTATAGGTTTGTACTTTGCCGTTTGCATCTGTCTTACGCTTGAAGACCCATTCACAACCTATAGGTCTAACCCCTTTCAGCTACTCAACTAAGTCCAAGCCTTGATTGGTGTACATCGAGTCCATCTCGGATTTCATGGCTTCATGGCACTTCTCTGAGTCAACATCTAATATTGGCTTAGTGTAAGTTCTTGGATTATCTTTATCTAGGATCTCCACATTATCATGTTCCTCTATGAGGAAACGATAATATCTAGTGGGTAGATTACAAATCCTAGTAGACTTACGGAGCTGTGGTTGTTCAGGCTATGCATTCTGATTGTGAAAATTTTGTGGTGCAATGATTTCTTCGTTGACCGGAGAGTCCTAAAGAGTGACACTTTCCGATGTCTCTTGGGCGGGAGTTTGAACTATGTCGTTCTCATTCACCTACTTGGAGTTTGTTGTGAAGTTAATGCAACTCCAATTATGCTCCCACTGGCTGAAAGAGGACTATTTAGTGATAAACTTCCACCATGAGAGTTGTTGAATGCTCCCACTGATTATTTGTCATGTTGCTTTGACAAATCATCAGTCTCTATGTTAATCTATGGTTCTTGAATTTCTTCAAGTTTTATCTTTTTACAGCCTTCTTCCCTAAAGACATAGTCTTCTTCGAGGAACCTGGCCTGCCTAGAAACAATCACTGTTTGTTTCTCAGGAAGATAGAAATAATATCATCTAGTTTCCTTAGGATATCCCACAAAGTAACCCTTTTCACCTTTAGATTCCAACTTATCAGTGAGCATTTTCTTCACAAACGCGGGGTAATCCCACGTCTTTATATGTGAGAAAATTGGTTTCTTGCCATGCCATAACTCGTATGTGTTGGGATTATACTGGAAAGTATGCTTTTTACTTTGTATAATCAAAACTGAATTTCGGACTTATTTACTGAAATAAATTGTTTATCATCGATGCTTTAAATATTATCGAATGTTACATATATTTCTTTGCATAAACTGTTCAATAAATAAGACGTGTTACATTGTAGTTAATTTAGTGATACCGGATCACGAAGATTAAATTAAATCCCTTGTAATTAAAAAGTACACCATTCACGACCTAGATGGAAATGAACAACCCATCGTGAAAGGTTGAAGTGTAAGACTCAGATTGGCTTGTTTTGACCAAGAGATTACACTAGTCCATGACTGATGCACTAAATAGGACCCACGGAGGATAAATTCTTTTAACGAACAAGGAAGAATTAGACCTCAGTGGTTCGTTGTTTCTTAATCTTCGTTCCATAAATAGGATCACGTGTGGTTGGTAACTATTGCTTTGAATTATCATGGGTAGAGAATCAAGGAGATTCAATACTTTTTATCTTGGGCAATATTATTGGTCACATGTGATTGCTAAGATTTATACGAAGAATCGTGTGAAAGCACGCTTTGTTCGATTTTTTTGGGAGGTTCATAAGCTTTTATCATACCAAATCTTGCAAGTGGAATTAGTTTTAGGTATGGATAATAATGTTGAATCGTTCCTTGACCAAGGACAAAAGATATTAATTAATGGAAAGCTATTTCAGTGGCTTGAATTAATTAATGGGCTAGATAATCTTAAACACGGGAAATAATAACCGGGAGCCATATTGACTGTAATATGGGTTAAGATGGATAGTGCAATATTAATTATGTAGTGGGATTAATTAATATTTATGGGCTTGAATAATATTGTGGCTCAATATTGATAATTCAAGATCCATTGGAATGTCCAATCTTAATTCTCTTAAAGGCCCCCTGAGTAGCCCAACATATAGTCCAATAACTGAAAAAGGTGTTTAAAATAAAATAAATATTGTTACCTATTTCTCCTTGTAATTTTTGAATTTTATGGATAAAAAGGGGAGAAAGATTTTCTTTGAATTTTGTTATGGAATGAAGATATGTATTCTTGGAATACAAGATTATCTCATTAAATTCAAGAAATCTCCCACTTGGTTATTCATAATAGAAATTTCGAAATTTTGAAAATAAAGGGCAAGAAAGATTTTCTTGATTTTCTTGAAAAGATATTATGGAAGATATGTATTTCTTGAAATACAAGTATATCTCATAAATTCAAGAAGATTCAAATCTTGGAATCTTGGACCCTATATTTTTGAAAATACCATAATGTTGATAAGGTGGGATTTTTTGTGGAATATTATAATTATGGGAAAAAGAATATAGGGGATATATTCAAGATTTCTTGGAGATCAAGAAAAGATTTTCCCACATTGTTTTTCTTCCCAAATTTTCGCCCAACACCTATCTATAAATAGGGGATGATTCTTTCATTCCCAGAGACAATTCCATGTGCTGGAAAAATTAGTAATTCCACAAAGGTGGTGCAACATAATTTATTTTCCTTTTGTTAATTGTTCACAAGTGTCCTACCACCGGATAGTCGAACAAGGATTAAGGGAATACTTGGGAAGTCCTTTTGGTTAGTCTAATCACCCGGATCTTTGCCATCCCAAAGATGCGTTCACGTAAACTCGTAGAATTCGCATCGTAGGATTTACGTGAATTAATTATATGCATGATATGTTATTGGATTATTATTTGAATTAATATAGGATTAATTCATGCTAGTAATAATTATAAGAATTAAATTTGTATTTAAATATTCACCCGAATAGATACATGCAACTTATTCCCCAACAATCAAGTATCGAGCCACGGTTTGCCGACTCTGAATTTTAAATTGTAATTTAGTTCGCTAACATTAAATTTGAAATTGGATAGTAGAATTACTAGATCTACATTTTTGCGGTATCCAATTGTCATGGAATTTAATGTGTTTATTTATGCATGCATATAAATTGTGGTTTTTAATTTGATTCGTTGGATATCGTTTTTTGCCTCGTGAGAAAATCCACGAGTATATATTAGTATTTGTTTGATTTGATCAATGTAATAGACTAGTCTAGATCTAGGTTTATTTATTTTATAAATAAATTGTAACGGATCGGAAGCGGAGGCGAGAGCGAAGAATTAAAAGACGGGATCCAAAAAAGGCGTAGGCGGCGTCATCGTGCAAAATGTGCCAGGAGGGCACGACGCGACGCGGGACGCTATAGAGCGAACGCGGGCGTAAGGGCGAGGCCGGGGGCAGCGCCGGGAATCAATGGGCGGACGCGGAGAGCAGCGAAGCGAAACACGAGCTAGCGCGGCAGGCCGAACACCCGTCGTCTTGGGGAAGCGATACCGCCTAAGCGCATCGCGAAAGTGAAAGCAGGCGTCGTGGATGGCGACACCGGCGCTTTCGGGCGGCATTTCGGGCCTTGGCGCTGGCGGCGACATGGCTCTCGAGGCGGTGACCTTTGACTTCGAGGCCGGCATTTTGGCTCTCGGGTGGGCGGTATTTGGCTGGCTTTCGGGTGAAGAGGCGTCTGGCGCTATGCCAAGCGCCGCGGATGTGGTTCTTTCGGCAAGGGCGGCGGATCTTGGCGTGCATCATTGCGAGCTACTTGGCGTGGCGTTTCGAGACGGAGTTCTTTTCGAGACGATCGATTGGGAGAAATTCAAGACGACATTTCTTCAAGATCAAGCCAAGAAAAATCAAACCATGACAATTGGATAATTTGTGCCCAATATGTTTATTTTTCTGCTTTGCTTGATTTATTATTGTGTTATCTCATGCTTTATTTAATTTGTTTTAAATGTGTTTGCATGAGAGTTGCCCAATGAAAAATCTCACCGTCAAAAATTACTAAGTATGTTTGAATAATTAATTGACAATTTTATTCCGGATAATAAAATTGAATTAATTTTGACCTCCATGATTTATTTATTTGTGAATTCTTTTGGAGAAATTCCCCCCACGGGACGGTCAAAAGTTAGCTTTTACATGAATGAATTCCAAATGGATGATTGTGGATTATTACTAGTGGCGACGATGACCCTCCCCACGAGGCTCGTTCAAAGTGAAATAATAATCCTGTATTTAATCATGGTTATTACTTAGGTATAAAATTGATATGCATATACTTCCTCAAGTCCTGTCAATTTTATATTGGTCAAGTGGGAGCCAACTATTAATCTGGATATTAAAGGTTTGTAATCGTTCTTGTTTGTAATTTCTTGAATGTGTTTAAATAATGACCCCCCCCACGTGGCTTATTTAAACTGCATTTTGAGATGTTGGTGATGCATGTTCATATTTTTTTGAGATTTTAAATATGATGCATGTGAAGCGAACCTTGTGATATACTTGTGCTTATGCATATAGTTATTTATTCGATTCAAAGATGTCGTAACCTTTTAATCCACTGTTAATATACTTAAAGTCAATACAATATGTATGGAAACTATATTGATTGGAAACGAAAAATTATGATTGTCCTAACTGCACAAAAGCACAAGTGGATTCTTGACACACCAAAATCGATGATAACCGACGAGTCAAAAATGCGGGACTCGTCGGATCACCTTCTTGAGAAATATATAAATCATTGAAAATGGTGGAGGGCAAACCCTTAAGGGATTATGTCCTCAAAATAGATGGCCCATCTGAACAAACTTGAGATTCTGAGTGCAGATTATAATCAGGAGACTCAGATGAATTTGGTATTTCACTCTCCAAAAAAAACGTTTACGAGCATTTTGGCCTCGCTAAATGATTTCTTTGCAAGCTTTGGTCTCGGCGAGAGATATTGATGGGGCACCAAACTCGAGCTTTAACGGCAAGTGGTAAGTCTTCATTTTCTAGGCCAAAGGAAGGCAAGAAAAAGAAGAGGACCAAAAGTCATAAGCAATAAAACTCAACTGTTACCAAGGGCAATGGTAAGATGAGGAATGCTTGTGGTGTCAAGGAAAATCCAAAGAGGAAGTGCTTAAGCTGTGGTGAAAGAGGACAATGGAGGTTTGCTGTTCTCCAACCCCAAAAAGGGACGGAAAGAAAGGTAATTTCACGCACTAGTTGTTGAAACTTGTTTAGTTGCGTATACTTCTCATTCGTGGGTGGTTGATACGAGATCCACTAATCATGTTTGCTTCACGGGTTCAAACTGATCCGGCAACTTAGTGGGAGTGTGATCCTCATCACATTTGGCGATGTTCGAAAGTAGCAATTATTGCAATGCTACTTAAGTGGCGAGATATTACAATGCTACGATAGTATGATTATTGCAATACTACGCAAGTAGCAGAGATATTGCAATGCTACATGAGTAGTGGTTAAAGCAATTGGGAGAAGTGCACTGTCTTTTTAAAGATGAAGTTTTTTTGAGATTATCTTTATGTTCCCAGTTTTGGAAAGAATTCACTTTCAATTTCTAAAATTTGATTAAAGGATACTAAGTTTCTTCTAATAAGAATGACATCATTTCTTGAAATGATGAGTGTATCTATTATGGGACATTGGTGAATAATCTCTATAGAATTAACTGTGCACACCACTCACGAAATGCATCCTATAACACATCAACTATTTCCGAGAAAAGAAAACGTTCATCAGACGTGAATGAGACACTTCTATGGCATCTAAGATTAGGTTATATAAATCCAAAGAGGATCCAAAGGTTGGTGAAAGACGGTTCACTGGAGTTTCTCCAAGTCGAACCAATTCCAACCTACGAATCATGTTTGGAGGGTAAAATGGGGGGAATAGAGCAAAATAAGTGTTAGAAATCGATCACACAGATGTATGTGGTCCAATGTCAACCATAGCAAGAGGAGGTTATGAGTATTTTGTCACTTTTGTTGATGACTACTCAAGGTACGGTTATATTTTCCTTATGAAGCTTGAATCTGAGACCTTTGAGAAATTCAAAGAATTTAAGGCTCAAGCAGAGAATCATAGGAAAAAACGTATCAAGTCTCTATGATCCGATCGTGGAGGCGAATACCTCAGCGATGAGTTTTTGAACTACTTATCTAATGAAGGGATTGCATCCCAGCTCACTGCACCCGGAACCCCTCAACAAAACGGGGTTGCAGAGCGAAGAAACAGAACTCTTTTGGAAATGGTTAGATCTATGATGAGTTATGCGGATCTACCCAAGTCGTTCTGGGGTCATGCCTTGGAAACAGCAGCCTGCATTCTGAACTTGGTGCCATCCAAATCGGTTCCCAAAACTCCCAAAGAATTGTGGACCGGGCGCAAGCCTAGTTTGAGACACATGAGGATTTGGGGGTGTCGGGCCTACATGTTGGACAAGGAAGCCGGAAAATTGGATCCTCTATCAGAATTAAGGTTGTTTCTGGGATACCCCGAGGGAACAAAAGGGTGCATGTTCTATGGTCCTGAAGATCAAAAGGTGGTAATAAGCACCCACTTTAGATTTTTGAAAGAAGACTATATGAACGAAAGAAGACCCAGAAGTGAGATTACCTTAAATGAGCTAAGGGGGCTAACCTCAATGCCAACTGTACTAGATGACATACCAAACGACACACTTACACAGCCGGAACCTCGTCGTAGTGGGAGGGTTGTGAAACAGCCCGAGAGATTCATGGGAATAGGAGAGTCCTCGGACTAGATTCCCGGACAAGATGAATCAGACCCGTGGACATATGACGAGGCAATCCATGAGAAGGATGCAGATTCTTGGCAAACAGCAATGAAAGCCGAAATGGGTTCTATGTTTCATAACAGAGTATGGGAGCTAGTCAAACCACTTAATGGGGTCAAACCCATTGGTTGCAAGTGGGTGTATAAGAGAAAACGAGGACCGGACGGGAAGGTGGAAATCTTCAAAGCAAGACTAGTGGCGAAAGATTATACTCGGAAAGAAGAGATCGATTATGAGGAAACTTTTTCGCCCGTAGCCATGCTTAAGTCCATCTGAATTCTCTTATCGATTGCTGCGCACCTCGACTTTGAAATCTGGCAGATGGATGTCAAGACAGCTTTCCTTAACAGAAGTCTTGATGAAGAGATCTATATGCAACAACCCCAAGGCTTCATTGAAAAAGGCCAAGAACACCTAGTTTGTAAGCTCATGAAGTCCATTTACGGACTCAAACAGGCATCCAGAGCTTGGAACCAATGTTTTGATCATATTATAAAGTCTTATGGGTTCGATCAAAAGCGAGTTCGAAAGTTGTGTGTACAAAAAGCGTGTCGGAAGCGCATTGGTATCCTTAGTACTATCGTAGAGCGACATTACGATCATCGAGAATGATGTAAAGGTGTTATCGGGCGTAAGGGCATGGCTTTCAAAAGCGGTTTGATATGAAGGACTTAGGGGAAGCGCGACACATCCTTGGGATCAAGATCTTTCGAGATCGCAAGAAAATGATGATCTGCTTATCGCAAGCTTCATACATAGATTAATTGTCTTGAAACGATTCAAAGATGCAAGATTCCAAGAAAGACTTCATACCTTTTCGGACATGGAATCCATCTATCAAGAAAAATGTGCCCTAAGGCAAAAAGGAGATAGATGACATGAGAGGCATTCCTTATGCTTGGTGTCGGAAGCCTTATGTATGAAATGTCGTGTACGAGACCGGATATCGCTGCTTGGTTGGCATGGTGGCAAGAAATCAAAAGTAACGGGAAAAAAAGAACATTGGAGGCGATTAAAAACATTACAAGAAGTATCCGAAAAGAACTCGGGATAGAATGTTGATTTATCGGTCGAGATAGTCAATCCCATCAATTACGGACTCGGATTTCCAATCGGACATAGACTCGAAAATTTACAGCCGGTAGTGTGTTTTGCATGGGGAGGAGCCGTGACATGGAGAAGCGTCAGCGAAATGCGTCCTGATTCTACCATGGAAGTTGAATATGTAGTCGCTGAGGAGGCGAAAAAAAAGCGGTTTGGCTCAAGAACTTTCTAGTGGACTTGGATGTGGTTCGAATTTGCCCAGCCCAGAATCATTGTTTATTGTGACAATGCCGGAGGGCGATTGCAAATTCAAAGGAACCACAAGCCCTAAAAAGGCGACAAACACATTGAAAGGAAATACCATCTTATACGAGATATCGTTAAGAGAGGAGATATAGATGTGGCAAAGATAGCGTCAGAAGACAACCTAGCAGATCCATTCACAAAGGGTCTGCCTCTGAATACATTCGAGAGACATGTGGAAGGAATGGGTGTCAAGACCGTTGTAAATCTGCTTTGAGTATAAGTGGGAGAAATTATTAGGTTCGTATAGGTGACATTTGATGTCACGAAGTAGGAACTACACGAGACATGTTGTAGTATACTTAAAAGCAGATTTTGAGTATAAGTGGGAGATTGTTGGGATTATACTGGAAAGTATGCTTTTTACTTTGTATAATCAAAACTGAATTTCGGACTTATTTACTGAAATAAATTGTTTATCACTAATGCTTTAAATATTATCGAATGTTACATATATTTACTGCATAACTGTTCAATAAATAGTACGTGTTACATTGTAGTTAATTTAGTGATACCAGATCACAGAAGATTAAATTAACAGTCCCTTGTAACTAAAAGTACACCATTCACGACCTAGATGGAAATGAATAACCCATCGTGAAAGGTTGAAGTGTAAGGCTCAGATTGGATTGTCTTGACCAAGGGATTACACTAGTGCATGACTGATGCACTGAATAGGACTTACAGGAGGATAAATTCTTCAGAACTGAACAAGGAAGAATTAGACCTCAGTGGTTCGTTGTTTCTTAATCTTCGTTCCTTAAATAGGATCACGTGTGGTTGGTAACTATTGCTTTGACTTATCATGGGTAGAGAATCAACGAGATTCAATACTTTTTATCTTGGGCAATATTATTGGTCACATGTGATTGCTAAGATTTATCTGAAGAATCGTGTACAAGTATCTTTGTTCGATTTGCCCCCCTTGGGAGGTTCATAAGCTTTATCATACCAAATCTTGCAAGTGGTATTAGTTTCCGGTATGGATAATAATGTTGAACCGTTCCTTGACCAAGGACAAAAGATATTAATTAATGGAAAGCTATTTCAGTGGCTTGAATTAATTAATGGGCTAGATAATCTTAAACACGGGAAATAATAATTGGGAGTCATATTGACTGTAATATGGGTTAAGATGGATAGTGCAATATTAATTATGTAGTGGGATTAATTAATATTTATGGGCTTGAATAATATTGTGGCTCAATATTGATAATTCAAGATCCATTGGAAGGTTCAATCTTAATTCTCCTAAAGGTCCCCGAGTAGCCCAACATATAGTCTAATAAGCTGAAAAAGGTGTTTAAAATAAAATAAATATTGTTTTTTATTTTTCCTTGTAATTTTTGAATTTTATGGATAAAAAGGGGAGAAAGATTTTCTTTGAATTTTGTTATGGAATGAAGATATGTATTCTTGGAATACAAGATTATCTCATTAAATTCAAGAAATCTCCCACTTGGTTATTCATAATAGAAATTTTGAAATTTTGAAAATAAAGGGCAAGAAAGATTTTCTTGATTTTCTTGAAAAGATATTATGGAAGATATGTATTTCTTGAAATACAAGAATATCTCATAAATTCAAGAAGATCCAAATCTTGGAATCTTGGACCCTATATTTTCGAAAATACCATAATGTTGATAAGTTGGAATTTTTGTGGAATATTATAATTATGGGAAAAATAATATAGGAGATATATTTAAGATTTCTTGGAGATCAAGATAAGATTTTCCCACATTGTTTTTCTTCCAAAATTTTTTGCCCAACACCTATCTATAAATAGGGGTGATTCTTTCATTCGAGGACAATTCCATGTCTTTGGAAAAATTAGTAAATCAAAGCGTGGTGCAACATAATTTATTTTCCTTTTGTTAATTGTTCACAAGTGTCCTACCACCGGATAGTCGAACAAGGATTAATGGAATACTTGGGAAGTTCTTTTGGTTAGTCTAATCAGCCAGATCACTGTCATCCCAAGAGGTACGTTCACGTAAACTTGTAGAATTCGCATCGTAGGATTTCGTGAATTAATTATATGCATGATATGTTGTTGGATTATTATTTGAATTAATATAGGATTAATTCATGCTAGTAATAATTATAAGAATTAAATTTGTATTTAAATATTCACCCCGAATAGATCTGTGCAACTTATTCCCCAACAGTATGGCGTATGCTCAACCGATTTGGATGGAATCATATTCAGAATGTAGATTGAGGTTTTCAGCGCATAACCCCATAAGAATGTTTGAAGAGAGGAAAAGCTCATCATGGACCTCACCATGTCTAACAGGGTTCGGTTTTTCCTTTCGAAAACTCCATTCATTTGGAATGTTCTGGGAGGAGTCCATTATGATCGAATTCCATGCAACTTCAGATAATCAGTGAACTCATGGCTAAGGTATTCTCCTCCTTGATCTGATCGAAGAGTCTTAATACTCTTACCAAGGTGCTTCTCTACTTAAGCTTTATAATATTTGAATTTCTCAAAAGATTCGGATTTGTGTTACATAAGATACACGTATCCGTATCTCGAGAAATCATCAGTAAAAGTTATGAAGTAGCTGAAGTGACCCCTAGCTAGAGTGGGCAATGGTCCACATACGTCACTGTGGATCAACTCTAGAACTTCTTTGGCATGTACCCATTTCCCAGAAAAGGGTTTATTGATCATTTTGCCCTTGAGACTAGATTCACAATATCCATAAGACTCAAAGTCGAATGGGGTTAAGTAGTCTAAATTTCTTAACTGTTGGGAGATGAATTTAATATAAAGGAAGATTTTGATTAGATCCCAAAACCCCTGAGTATGACATGTTCATATCAGTCTTGATTTGGTCTAGAAATAGGTTTCAGCATAGGCTAAGTTTTAGGTAAATTTCTACATAATGTATAGTCAGCAGAAGTAGTTCATGCTAGTATAGGATCTCACTAAAGATCTGAAGACCTGAAGACATAAAGACTAAAGAGTGAAGGTCTGAAGGACTGAGTCAGAAGTCCTGAATCATTTGTGAATCATTCGTGCAGACAAAAGGAATAAGGACTAAGTATCTTTGAGTGTAGGTCCCGAACAGGTTTCGTGAGGGTAGAAGTCTACAAGGGAAGGGTGAATAGACTTCTACAACTTTTGTGTAGATCAGGTGTGAATATGCAAGTAGCCTGATCAGAGTGGGAGTGAAGCAGTACGGACTGATATCCGACTTACTGACAGCTTGGAAGCAGATTAGTTCGGTGTCTTATCAGCTCAACTGTTTGTGTAGAAGATAAGTTAACCCGTCTGAAAAACCAGTTTTACTTAAACTGGATTCTGAGTAATCTGTTTCAGACCAGATGACAAAGGTATCAAACCTGATCACATCAGTTGCTTGGTGAAAATCTGATCCATACTCAGAACATGCATGAAATATAAAGCAGGTAGTGTGCTAAGAGTGTAAAACAGATAAATCACACAAGATTTATAGTGGTTCGAACAACTCGTCCTACGTCCACTCTTCCCTATCAGTAGGGGCGGACTTAGTTTAATGTGTTAGTCCAACACAGTACAACAGAAGTTTAAAGAGTTCTCACTCAACAATCCCAGAAATCAGAAACTAGAAACCCTAATCTGAAATCTTGCTTAACAAACTTAACCTAACTTTGTGGGTTTGGGTATAAGATTTGTATGTTCCAACTTGAATTTCATCCTAGTATTTGAGTTTCCTAAAGCTAAAGGATAAGAATTCTAGACTAAGAACCATGGGATGAACAAAACTTAAAAAATATTCTTGATTTGTGTTCTTCTTGCGGAAATTGCGGATAGCTTGAGCTTGATGATAATTTCCATAACCATACTATGAAGGTTTGATCCCATATATATAGGCACGAAATCGAACTAGCCGTTGGAGAGCAATTCGAATTTCGGTCTATTTAAGGTAGGTTTGCAGACCTGATTTGATGTGCACAGAGGCGGCATGGCCGAAAGAATGTATATTTATCCTTTCTAGGCGTTTAACTCTGAAGCACCTCGTCCTGCAATGTCAGCTCCGTGCATACGTGTCTTTCTCTCATTGGTTATCAAGTACACTTATTCAGTGTTTGATTTACCAACTTAGGTTGACATTCTTCTTGTCTGATGAACTTGTATGACTTGGTGATTGTTGTAACCATAATAATCAACCAACAGCCACATGGTAAATAGTGATGATGTGGCAAATGGTGGTGACGTGACAGCCAAAACCAAGTTCAGCAGTAGAGTACGAGAATGCCAAGGTCGGCCCTCATAGGGAGACCTGGCGACGAGCAGAGAAGATCGAGTTCGCCTTAGCAAGTGACCTCCTCCGAGGACGGTCCATAAGCGAGGTCGAAAAAAGAAGAATAAAGGCAGGTTGACGGGGCGACCTCCCCCAGGTCGCCCCATGAGCAAGGTCGGCATCCTTATATCGAAGACAAGCAAGATTCCCAGTGTTCGTTACGGAAAGAGAGATCTTACACGTTCATTGAAGATCCAGATGAAGATTTAGTGTATCTTGTATTTCCTTGTTTAGAAGGCCCATTAGATGGCCAATTAGGGTTTTTATCTTTGTACATTGTAATCATTATAAATAGGAGACAAACCTCAAGAGAAAGACAGACAAAAATACACACAAAAATCATTGTAGAATAGTCCTGGCTTGGTATGCCCCCAGACTTAGTCCTTCTGGACCAACTGGATCAACAAACCCTTGTCTCAATTACGTTCTTCCTCGATTATTCTTTTCATTACTTATTTATTACTTGTTTGTAGCTTAGATGTAAAATCTATGTTACAACAATTGACGTCGTCTGTGGGAAACATCTATCGAATATTCAACGAAAATTCGTTAGGACCCAAAAAACAAAAATCGGGATGAAAACACTCACTGTTCATCAAAGATCCATACCCAGATTTCACAAAAAAAATTGTTCATTGAAAAAATCAAAAGTTTCATGTATTCCTTACAAAATTCATACACCAACCACAGTTTCAAAAGTACATTCATATGGGGGATTTCTCAAGCTTTCGCCAAGCCTACTGCAAGCTTTTAGACTCCATTAACTCAGAATTTCCGAGCCACTGAGTTCATGAGTCTACCTTAAACTGGGAGACCTACTTCAAAATTTTGCGGTGACGGGAATCTAGCCACAACAGATCATCTTCTCCGGCTTGCTGAATTTCCCATATTCGCCTTATAGTAGCCGATAAACCAGCGCAAACCGCTTCTCCAATCGACCGCTTCACCACAATCAAACGACCTCCTCTGCACAGAAATCGCTGTCGCCATACGTGGCGCCTCGCGAACCACTTCACGCTGCTGTAAATCGCCTGTCACACCATCGCCAACCTCCATATCCACTGCAACTCGTAATTTCCGACTTCTGTTATTGGATCCGCTCCAGAACCTTGGCCGATCAGGCCGCCGTCAATTCAGGAGTTGGGTCGCACCGCCTCGAAACTCAAAGAACGGTGGTGGCGACATCACGATTTTCAACGTCTGGCGGATTTCGTGTGCAGTGGTCCTTTGAAGCAGTTGGGCGAAGCGATTCCTAACCCGACGGTCTTCAGATGACGGCGGCGTTAGACTGATGCCGCCCAGGTTCGTTTGATGTCGGGAAAGAAGCGTGACCGCAGGAATCTTCTCGCCTATCGCGGAATTGCAGCGTCAATTGGGGAGGAGGTAAACCCGAAACGGATTTGCGGCGTGAATTTGGGAAAGAGGTAGACCCGCACACTGACCTATTAAGTTGACTTTGGGCTCTAGTTGGTTTTGGGCTGATTTAAATTAGGCCCACACTTTATTTTGAAATAATAAGTTGTTGGGCCCAGGTTGTTTTGAAAAATTCTTGGGGTTCAATTGTTGGGTCTGCTAGATCTTTGGGCCAGAATTAATATCAAATGGTGTTTTCTGCTTTTATAAAAAAAAATAGTTTTGAAAAGAAAATTATTTCATATACATATAATTATAATTTGATTTTTCAATTCTATCTCCTAGTTTCATACTATGAGAATAAACGATATTTAATGAATTCTCATTTTTGTGAGGAAAAATATCTATGGCTACCATGAAAAGGAAAATTTCAGGCAAGACATTAAAGTTAAAGCATTTGAAAAAAGAATCTACGATTTTTATCCTTTAACCCACTCACATCAGGTTCTATTTCATTTAATTCCTTTTAATATATATCACGGTATTCATACTTTCATATATATTAAAAATTGAAGATATATTTGCTCATATCTCTGAAATTTATTCGAGTTAATTTAAAACATTTAGTTGGCGTTAGAAATTTGGAGGGTTATTTAAAATGAACTCCAAATCCTTACTAATAACATAAACCCTCAAAAAGGGACTATCACAAAAAATCATCTCGAGAAGCACTCAAAAGTCTCATACAGATGAAGCGAACTCATAATCCGACTTCAAACTTACATCGCGTCAACGATTAAGGAGAATACTCAAATTCATAAAGTCACGGTCTCCAAAAGTCGTACCTCGGGGGTTCGATGTTTATTCATGCGACCTCCTTCGGTTTAACACACAGGAATTATGAAAAGAAATGTAACATTTTATTTGACTTGTATTGGCTTATGATAGATAGAACCAGTGAACCTCGCTGAGTAGGTGGAAAGTCGATGCCGAAGTGGCGAAAATGTCAACGCCTTTAGAGGCGATAATCATCGCCACGGCGGGAATGCCGCGACGACGCAGGCGGCCGTCGACACCTTTGAGGCGGACAAAAATTATCGCTGATTTTACGGCGGAGTGCCGAGTCGGAAGGGCTGTCGACGCCTTTGAGGCGGACAAAAATCATCGCCACGAAGGCGGAGTGCCAGGGCCGAGAATGCGGGCTGGTCGATGCCTTTGAGGTGGACAAAAATCATCGCCACGAAGGCGGAGTGTCAGGGCCGAGAATGTGGGCTTGTCGACGCCTTTGAGGCGGAAAAAATCATCGCCACGAAGGCGCGGTTGCCGAGCGAGAAGGCGGGTCGGTTGCCGGGATTTCTTTTGAGGCGACAAAAATCATCGCCACGGCGCGGAGTGCCGCCGAGAAGGCCGGCCGGTCGATGCCTTTGAGGTCGATTAAAAATCATCGCCACGAAGGGCGAATGCCAACGCCGGAAGGCTGGCCGGTCGACGCTTTTGGCGACAAAATCATCGCTACCGAGGGAATGCCGCCACAAGATTTGCCGGTCGACGCTTTTGAGGCGACAAAATCATCGCCACGGCGGAATGTCACGCTTTCGCAAGGGCCGTCAACGCTTTAGGTAGACAAAATCATCGCCACGGGCGAGGCGTAAGGCCAAGCAGTGAGGATCGGTCAACGCTTTTTTAGCGGACAAAATTATCGCCCACGAAGCGTGAGTGCCGCTGCCGAAGAAGTGCTGGCCGGGTCGACGACCTTTTGATAAGGATAAAAATCATCGCCATTAAAGGCGAATGCCGGGCGAGAAGGCGGGTCGGTTCACGCCTTTTGAGGCGGATAAAAATCATCGCCACGGCGGCGAATGCCGAGTCGGTATACGGCGGTCGGGTCGACGCTTTTGAGGTGGACAAAATCATCGCCACGGTGGGAATGCACGAGAGAAGGTAATAGTCGACGCCGTTTTGAGGCGGACAAAATCATCGCCACAAAGGCGGAGTGTCAGCGCCGAGTAGGTGGGCTGGTCGACACCTTTGAGGCGGACAAAATCATCGCCACGAAAGCGGATTGGTAGCGCCAAGTAGGCGGGCCGGTCGACGCCTTTGAGGCGGACAAAATCATCACCACGAAGGCGGAATGCCAGCGCCGAGAAGGCGGGCTGGTCGACGCCTTGGAGGCGGACAAAATCATCGCCACGAAGGCAAAATGCCATGGTTTGTTCGACCATTTGAGGAAATTCTTTGGGAGAGAGAGATTTAGGTTAAAAGACTCCTGAAAATTTTGTAAAGATATTATTAGGAGGTCAGAAAATGTTTCTGATATTTTTTGGTAAAACTGATTTTTATCAGTGTTGAAAAGGAGACTTGAATTTTGAGATTATTAATAAGATCTATTTCTATTTTTGTGGTATAAAATAACCTTGGAGATTTCCGGGGTTTTGCCCCCAGGATCGGGTTTTGATATCTATTTAAAAACATCTTTCATGGATGTGCAAAGGTTTGGGATCCCTAGGGTTTTACCTCAGGGTCTAGATTTGATTCTCCTTTGTTTAGATTGTCTGTATCAGAGCGATTTGTTATTTCAAGAATGTGAAAGAAGATTGGCACATAGGTTTATAGTCATTTTCGGACTGTTTGCCAGTGACTTGAATAACTTCTGCGACTTTGAATCGAGCTATGTTCTTATCGTCTTTTTGACATTGCGAATTAAATGAACTTGTTCTTTGTCATCTTATGATGTCGTGACAAGAATCGAGCCATTTAGGCCGCGACCTCATCGACCTTGGGATTCGAAAGTCACAGGCTACGATGTGAAAGCTGGAGGATATTAGAAATGTGACTTTAAACAAGTGTTTTAAATCGGTGTCACTTGGATTGAGATATTGGTTTGATATAAAAAAGGTTATCTTTCGAGGTCGTTTTATTGAGGTTACAACTCTCTTTGACTTGTGATTTGAAGGGCTTATTCGTCGTCTTACTTAAGTTGCGACTTGATTGCCTTCTGGTTTGACCATTGCGCCTGTCGGGGTCGATAGGGTCATTTTTTGGAGCTGTGACCTTGTTAATTTGAGGTCGTCAGGTCTTGTTTGTTTAAGACCGCAATTTCGTGATTTCGACGACCATATCGGCGAAAGGTTTTACGACTTTATGTATTTAGTCTTCAGGCCTTTCGTCAATGAAACTCATTTCTTTTTCTACCTTTGGCATGCCGACTTGATTTCTTATGTGACTTTTAAAATTGCACACGTTCTTCCCGTCTTATTTGGATGTGGCTTATTTATGAACTTTGCTTAGTCGTCTTACAAAGTCGGGGGGGAGGACCGTCTTTGCTAGGGTGGCGATCTCGCCGCCAGTAAGACCGTTCTAATTAAATTTGGAATAAAATTTTAGCTCAAGGTTCCGTTAAACGCTACACAACTGTTACGTAAGAATCTTTGAATTCATGCTAGTAATAATTGTTAGAATTAAATTTATATTTAAATATTCACCCTGAATAGATCCGGACAATTGATTCCCCAACAACTGGTATCAGTGCCTCGGTTTCGGGCTTTGAATTTTGAATTGTAATTTAATTTGTTTTTCATTAAATTTAAAATTGGATAGTAGAATTGCTAGATCCTTTTTGCAGGTATCCAATTGTCATGGTATTTGATGAATGTTTAATTATGCATGCATATAATTGTGGTTTTTAATTCGATTCGTTCGAATTCGCTTTTCCTCATGAGAAAATCCACGAGTAGATTAGGATTTATTTGATTTGATCAATGTAATAGACTAGTCTAGATCTAGGTTTATTTATTTTTTGTAAATAAATTTAAACTGGATTGGGAATGAAGACGGAAAATTAAAAATGGTCGACCAAGTGTCCGGACGTACGCGAGCCAAGACGCGCACGTGGGCTAAGCCAAAGGCTTAGCAACCGCTCACGGCACCAGGCGGACGCGGACAGGGCAGGATGGAAGTGCACGGGACGTGCCCTAGCGGAACTTGGGGCCCGGCGGCACTCAAGGTCGTGTGCGGGGACAGGCATGAGCGAGCAATCGGGCGGCACGCGGGCACGCACAGGCGCGCGCAGATCCATCAGGGCTACGCATCTCGCTGCTGAGAGCTACCGGACGATGGGAGCGGGATGGTCGGTTCGAACGTGGGCGTGGGCCTTGATGCACCCGGACACTTGTTCTGGGCCGTGAGCTACCCGTGGCCGGACGTCGTCCCGAACCTTGACGGAGGACATTTTAAAGAATATGTTGCGGTCGAGTGGGAGTCTTTCGAGACGAACAATGAAGGCCACGAAGACAATCAAGACATGATAAAAATTAATAGTGACAACCGGATATATGTGTCCAATGTGTTTAATTTTTTTTTTGATGTTTGCTTTATTTTTCATGCTTTTTTAATTTTGTTTGAATATGGCGATGCATGAGAAATTATTTTTAGAAAAATCTCACTTTTTAAAATTACTAAGTATGCCTGAATAATTAATTGACAATTTTATTTCGGACAATAAAATTGAATTAATTTTGACCTCCATGATTTATTTATTTGTGAATTCTTTTGGAGAAATTCCCCCCACGGGACAGCCAAAAGATAGACTTCACATGAATAAATTCCAAATGATGATTGTGAATCATTATTAGCGGCGACGATGACCCTTCCCACGACGCTCGTTCAAAGCGAAATAATAATTTTGTATTTAATCATGGTTATTACTTAGGTATAAAATTGATATGCATATACTTTCCGAAGTCCTGTCTAATTTTATATTGGTCAGTGGGAGCCAACTATTAATTTGAAAATTAAAGGTTTATGCTATTTTCAATTTTGTAATCGCTTGAATGTGTTTAAATAATGACATTTGGCGTGGCTTATTTAAACTGTTTTGAGATATTGGCTGATGCATATTCATATTCTTTTGAGATTTTAATATGATTCATGTGATCGAATTATGTGATTTTTTTGTGTTAATCTGGATATTGACACAAAATGTATGTTTATTTTCAGTTTCAACATGTGGAAACTTTTAATCCTTTGTTAAATATACTTAAAGACAATTTGCTTACTGGTGAAAACTTCGATGATTGGAATAAAACTTACTATTGTCCTTACTGCACAACATCATAATTGGGTTCTTACTGTCCCTAAACCCAAAAAGCCAACTGATGAGTCCACCAAAATGGATAAGAAAGATTATGTTGGTCGGGCGTTTCAAGTGAGATGGCTAAGTGCACCATGCTGGCTTCTATGTCAGATGTGTTGCAGCATCAGCATCAACACTTTGAAGCTGCTGCAGATATCATGAAGAGTCTTAAAGCGATGTTTCAACATCAGAACCATGTGGCTCGTCAGATTACCATGAGAGACTTGTTATCCATGAAAATGGTGGAGGGAACGCCCGTGAGGGAGCACGTTCTCCAGATGATGGCTCACCTAAGTAAGCTCGAGGTGTTTGGCACTGAATATGACATTGAGACCCAGGTCGATTTCATACTGCATTTTCTGCCGAAAAGTTTTGAACAGTTCAGGCTGAACTACCAAATGAACAATCAGAAGTTCACGTTGCCTGATCTATTGCAAGCTTTAGTCTTGACAGAAGGGATATTAGAACCTTGAGAGCATTGGTGGCAAAAGGGCCTTCTTCCTCTTCAGGCAAAAAGGTGGCGAAACGAGAAAAAGGCAAAGGCGAAAGCCAAGTGAACTCAAACATTACCAAAAGCAAAGGAAAGGTGAAAGGGGAGGGAGGAGCCAAGAAGCATTAAGGAGAAATGTTTGAGCTGCGGTAAGAAAAGGACATTTGGAGGTCGGCCTGTTCCCAAATCAAGAGGAATGGAAAGAAAGATAATTCTCGCACTTTAGTTGTTGAAACTTGTTTAGCGGCGATATCTTCCCATTTATGGGTAGTGGATCTGAGGATCCTTGATCATGTTTGTTTCACTTTACGAGGGGTTCACGGACTCGACAACTTAGTGGGAGTGTGATCCTCATCACCTTTGGCGATCTTCTGAGTGGCGGTGAAGTAGTGGGAGAAGTGCAACTATCTTTTGAAGATAGAGTTTTAATTTTGAGATATGTTCTTTAAGTTCCTAGCTTTAGAAAGAATTTAATTTTAGGTTTCTAAACTTTTTCTTGATGGATATTCGGTTACTTTTAATAAAGTTGTTACCATTGCTCTAAATAATGAGTTTATTTGTCATGGAACTTTGTCGAATAATCTCTACACAATTAACTACGCACACCACTCACGAAATGCATCCTGTAACACATAGATTTTTTCGAGTATTAAAATAAAACGTTCAGCAGATGTGAACGAAACAATTCTATGGCATCTAAGACTGGGTCATATTAATTCAAAAGAGGATCAAAGGTTGGTTCAAGATGGTTCATTAGAGTCTCTCCGGGTTGAACTATTTCCAACCTGTGAATCATGTTTGGAGGGTAAGATGACCAAGAGGGCATTTGGAGCCAAGGGGAACAGAGACAAAGAAGTGTTAGAGATCGTTCACACTGACGTATGTGGTCCAATGCAAATCAAAGCAAGAGGGGGTTATGAGTATTTCGTTACTTTTATCGATGATTACTCAAGATATGGGTACATTTTCCTTATGAAGCATAAATCTGAGACCTTTGACAAATTCAAGGAATTTAAGACTCAAGCCAGAGAATCATAGGAAAAAAATAGTACCAAGTCTATCTGATCGATCGTGGAGGCGAATACCTCGTGAAAGAATTTTTGAATTACTTGTCCGAACAATGGAATTCATTCATGTGAAAGCTAACTTTTGGCCATCGTGAGTGGAATTTCTCCAAAAGAATTCACAAATAAATAAATCATGGAGGTCAAAGATTAATTTAATTTTATTATCCAGAATAAAATTATCAATTAATCATTTAAGCATACTTAGTAATTTTTTAATTTGAGATTTTTCATTGAACAATTCTCATGCAAACATATTTAAACAAATTAAATAAAGCATAAGAAAATAAATAACAAGCGTCAAAACTAAAAATTAAACACATATTGGGCACATATGTCAATTGTCATGGTTTAATTTCTTCTTTGTCTTGAACTTGAGAAATAAATGCTGTCTTCAAATTTCTCCCTTTCGAGCGTGTCGAAAAAAAAAAAAAAAATCCATCACGTCAAGTTACGTCTCGCGCATCGACCAGCTCGTGGGTTGGGATGCATGCCTTGCATCGAACTGCTTTTGTCGTTCGGCGCCCGTCGACCGCATATAGCGCCAGCGCGCGTCGCGAGGGCTCGTTCGGCTGACCTCGGCGTATTGGGCAAAACACTTTGCGTGCCATCCGCAGCGCGCCCTCTCGTCCGCCCAATCCGCGCATGGTCGGTCGCGAGCCTATCGCGGCGTGCCGTGTCGTCTGCACGATCCTCGCTTTCGTCGGGTCTGGGGTTCGCCGCCCGAGGCCTCGGCCCCCATACCGCAGCGTGGTGATCGATCCGCTTGTCCGCCGGTAATGTGTCCGTGTCGCGCTCGTGCCTCCCTTGGCACGTCTCGCACGATGCACACCAGCGCCCAGCGGTTTTTTGATCCGTCTTCAATTCCGCTTCTGTCTTCAATCGGGTTACAATTTATTTAACAAAAATAAATAAACATATGATCTAGATTAGTCTATTACATTGAACAAATCAAATAGCCTAATCTACTCATGGATTTTCTCACGAGAAAAATAAATCCGAACGAGTCAAATTAAAAATCATACGCATCAATTAAATAAAACATTAAATTACCATGACAATTTGATACATGCAAAAAAGATCTAGCAATTCTACTATATATCGATTCCAAAATTTAATGAATAAAAATTTTAATTGTAATTTAAATCACGAGCTCAAAGCCGAGGTGCGATGCGATTGTTAGGAAATAGGGTGCGGATCTATTCGAGGTGCAATTTAAATTTAAATATAAATTAATTTAATTATTACTAGCATGAATTAATCTATATTAATTTAAATAACAACTAAATCATAACAACATATCATGCGTACAAAATTACCACGTAAATCCTACACATGCAGAATTCTAGGAGTTACGTAAGGCGTACCTTTTGGCGGATTCAACGGAGGAAAATCGATGCACAAACCCAACGACCTTATCTAGTGTTCCAACGTCCTTATTTTATATCCCGGTGGAGGAATCTCCTTCAAATAATTAACAAAAGGAAAAGAGAAAAATTGTTGCACAACCTTTGTGGATTTTAATTTTTCCAACACATGGAATTATGTTGGGGATGAAAAAATCATCCCCTATATATAGATCTCATGGGGGGTGAAAATTTGAGCCAATATTATGGTTAGGAAATTTCTTTGTATCTTCCCAAGATACAATCTTGAATATATCTCATATATTATATTTCCATAATATTCACAAAATATCTTTTCTTTCCCAATACTATATAGTTTTCGAAAATTTCACTTAATAAAGGAAGAATAAGATCTTTGACTTTTCTTGAATTTATGGGATAAACTTGTACTACAAGGCCCCATTTGGTTTAGTAGATGGGATGGATATGGAGTGATGGGATTTGTGATGGATTGCACTAGTGGGATATATGTTTTGGTTAAAAATTAATGTGTTTGGTTTGACGAATACAATTTTAAATTACTGTTGTGATATATTATTTTTGGTGTTTGGTTTGAATGATAAAGTCTATAATTAATGTGTTTTGACTAAAATGCCCTTGGTCATCAATTATTTTAAAAATCTATTCTTTTTCTCCTTCTTCTTCATACCTGAAACAAAAATGATGATGCCAACAAATGCGAAGTGAAGAGCACAATTGATCCACATCGATGCAGCCCATCAATATCAGCATCTATCAAACCGAAGTCGGTGAATCCCGACATACCTGTTGAAACCCATTGTATTTCTCTAGGTTTAATTTTAGGGTTGGTTTATGTTCCTTTATTAATCCTTCGATGTGATGGGTTATATGGGTTATGTTCGATTCTTAATTTTTCGATGCGGTGTAACTTTTGTTTGATTCCAACATTGTGATTCCGTCAAATTTGTGATTTTAATTTTTCATTTTGATTCATGGAATTTCCCTCAATTTACCCAATCATACTTGCGTGCATTGAGGTATGATTGAACCGATTTGGCATTGACGATATATGCGATTCTTAATTGTAGATATTTTTGTAAAATTGTTCTATATTTTCCATCATTCTTAGGTGTAAGTAATACCCCAAATCCAATTATGAATTGGGCTATCTTCATTTGTTGTTGAGCTTGAATGACCCAAATGTTTGGTCATTTGTGTTTTGATACTATGAACGCACTGTCACAAACCATGATGTGTCTTTTATTCTTGATAATAATGGTTGTTGAACCCTCTACCATACCATTTGTGGAAATAATTTGGAAATACTAAGCACAAAATATGACCATTAACCAAATATTCCTTGATAACACCAAGTCATTATGCCTTTAGTTTGTTACTAAGTATTTGTGGCTATACTTGTATCGGTGTGGTTATGCATCTTGAATTGATGAGACATGTCTCTTGCCCGATTTCAAAGCTACCTAATTCCTTGTTTAAGTGAAACACATATTCTAATATCAGAAGGAAATGTATATTTATTGCAGTATCATATCAAAAGTCATGAACCAAAGTCACACAACCAACTCGAGTGGGGATAGTAATGGATCGGTATGGTACATGTGTTTTGCCAATGATCAAATATCGTTGTCATTGTGGGTTTTGATTCGTGTGCAAAAATCTCGACAAGGCATAATCCAAACGGCGTTTTATTTCATGTACGATTAGGGGGTAAGCTTGTACTTCAATTCTTGAAAAAATTATATGATGAATGACTTTTTATATTTATATTGAGGAAAAACATGTGAAGGAAACCATTGCTTTTATAGAAAGACAAAAGCGGTTATTTTGTGTGGCTTTATCAGGAATTGCCGGCTCCATAAATTTCGAGGTAATCAATGGATTATATGAATGAATTGATTGTTGCCGACAATTGATTGCTTCAACAAAAAAGTAGAAAAGGCGAAGAATATTATCGAGTTAGGGCGATTATTATCTTGTTCTTGTTATTATGTCTTGTGTTTATTTCGGTTAAGCGAGGGGGCTAGCCCTCATTTCAAATTTTCAAAGCTTTATGGTAAGATTTTAGCTTAGGTTTAATAATATTGTTTATCCACTAAGAAGAATTATTGAAGTCATTCGACTAGAATCCATTTGAACATTTGGGCTTCACTAACATGTTTATTTTGGTGTAATATTGTGCATCTTACCAACTAATGTTATATGAACCATAATATTGTTACTGTTATTATGTTGGTTTTTATTTGTGCACCCTACTAGCTAATGTTATATAAACCCGGATGGTATTATTTGCATGGGTTTAATTTTTGTTATATGTGTATTGATTCTTTAGGTGTAAATACCGGATGATTGGTGATATGTTGGTTTGATTTTGTGCATCAACATCTTAATGTTATATATACAAGTTAATTGTGGCATTAATTTTTTATATTAAACTAGTGTATCTTTTGTGTTGGAAACCAAGATAAGATTGATGAATTCGAGTAGAATAGCTTCCATATATGTATCATTTTGTCTACAGAACTCATAAAGCAACTTTATTGATTCCCCGAATTTGGGAATCTTCTTGATACCATCATTAAAGTTGCCTAAAGTGTATGATAGACTATACATTTTTGTTCTCATCTTGATTTATAAGAAGGAATCATTTTAGTTTCAAATACTTCATCATAAAAGGAATCTCATGAGTAGTCTCTTCAAGCTTTATTAATCCATGTGCATCTATTCAATTTACATGTCAAACTTCATGTATTTATGTAGTTTCCATCATCACTCAACCATTCTCCATCTACTGAACATCTTTACCATGGAAAGAGTCAAGTTGGCTCCATTCAAGCAAGAAGATTTCTTGTATGATTTAGAGTGGGATGAGAAAGTTGGCAAGTTGTTTGCTGAAGTCCTTTCAGATCAAGCATTGTTTGGTACTTTTAATCCCAATGGTGGGGATAATTCAAATGCCATAAGTACCGCACAATATGTGGTAAACAAAAACTTGAACAAGAGTTTTAATCTAAAGACTTGTTGGCGCCAAACACATAAGCTTAAGAAGAGTGTTGGGAGATGAATTTAATAAAGATATATGATTTTGATTAGATCCCAAAACCCCTGAGTATGACATGTTCAGGATAATCTTGATAGTTGAGTCAGGATTCAGTTTTAGAGTATTCAGGAAGATATCTGCAAAATGTATAGTCAGCAGATATAGATCAGGTTAGGATCTGAAGATTACGAAAAGAACTCATTATGTTTCTAAAAGCTGAAGTTTGATATGAAACTTCGAGTTTTAAGACTTCGATAAGCGAGAATCGAAGACTCGATGTGGCCGAGATATCAAGACTCGATGATGAAATCGAGGAATCAAGACTTCGGATGAAGACTCAGTATATCAGTCAGTATATCTCTGAAGACTCGGAAGACGCTGAAGACCCGGGAAGACTCAAGACTCTGAAAGAAAGACGGGAGAATCAAGATCAAGAATACTAAAGGCCGCGATAATTATGCGAAGACGATGTAATGTAATGAATTTCGATATAAACTGAATGTTAGAGGCACCGAGAATATCTATCGAAGGATCACAATCTTGAGAAGATCGCGATTCTTAGAAAAATAGATATTTGCCCGGACATTCAAATGCGGATAAAAAGGAACTAAGTCAGTGTTGTTAAGGTTATATCAACTCGAGTTTGTAACCAAAAGAGTCGTTTAAGGTGTCGGACCTGGCGGAGAGACAAAAGTCAAAAAGAGGAAGATGAAAGATTGCACTACCATCGACATTGTAATGATGGTCATTTGAAAAAAGATGTCAAAAGTACTATAGTTCCGCATCGCAAAAAGTGAAGATCGGCTACATGAAAGGCTATTGCCTAAAACGCGTGTTAGGGAGTTTCAAACCCTAAATATAGTCGTTCCTCACACCATAAGAGGAAACTCACGGTATCTCCTCCAGCGGATAGTTTTTCAAAGTGACCTTGGTGTATGCCTATAAATACTTGTGACCCTCTACATTGTAAGGTTAAGGGAAATTTGTAAGTAACTTCAAGAGCTCAAACTTATTATCATGAAAGTTAAAGCACTCGAAAAACATAGAATTTCCCAAGTGCTTTTAAATCGAAGAGCTCATTCCACTAAGCCTAGCTTGATAAGATATATCAAAGCTTAGTCGAGATATCCTAGCCTTTGCATTTGTACTTTATTGTAAAAGGATATCTCATCCTAGTTGAAACCAACCAAGAAACCCCAAACCCTTTAGAAGGTAGTTTGAGTGTGATTGTTGGTGAGAAGAGTTTGTAAAGAGTTAGTAAACTGGCGGAGTAGTCTAAAAGCTCTAGAGGTGAAGTTAGTAAGCTCTGAAGAGGTAGTGAAAGCTTGTTTGTGTTTGAGTAAGTAAACTACGGAGGTGGTCGTAAAAGCTCAAGGTCGGGTTGAGTAAGTAAACTCGTGGAGTGGTCGAACGCTTAGGGTCGAGTTGAGTAAAGTAAACTCTGGCGAGGTGAAAGTAAAGCTCGGAAGTGATTAGTGAATTTCTCGAGGATCGAGAGAGAGTGGGCGTGGGAGCTTGAGTCTCGAACACTATAAATTCTTTGTGTTGTTTATTGCTTTTCTTTATAAATGCTTAACTGTTGCATTGACTTAAATCGAAAGCATATTTTTCACTAACATTTCAAATTTGGAATCAATCCATTGGAAGTTGCATATAATTGAATCACAACCTAATCACTATTCCATTCAAAGGAAGGTTTTGACCAAAAGCTTAAAAGAAAGTATAAACTAAGGCCAACCATTTAGACATCGAGTAGTAGAGACGGATAGTTACCAAAGTGAACTTACTCTTACGAGGGTTGAATAAGTTAATTATTTGATCCAAGCAACTCGGGATCTCTGAAAACTTCGGGACTCGGTTGGGATTATCCGAGGTATCGAAAGCGACTAAAGATCATTGTCTCGATGAGACTTTGACTCGGAGCGATCTGTGCTTCTCGGGACCAAATCATCGGACAACGACCCAAGTGACCTCGATGAAAAAAGTTTTAAAAACGAACACGTGTACTCCCCCATACACGTGTAAGACTTCGTTTACCTGCAGGGACCAACAAGTGGTATCGGGCGGTGGTTCAACTTGACCACTGCTTTTTGTTGACCAAAGTTTTATTTGCTAAAATACTTGTGGTCTATCCGGCCCGATCTTATTTTCTTTTTTTTTTTTTTCTAAATCTCGGACATCATGCCTTTCTGAAGCTTTCAATGTTCTAAGTTGAGAAATATGATTTGTGGAAATTAATAATCTTGGCGACTCATCGTATTCTAAGCATGAAAGAATGTGGAGAGTGGTTCTTGAAGGACCATTCTAATTCACTATTGTGAATCAGGAGTTCTGAAGATGAGAGAAATGATTCGGATTTGAATTTCCAAAGTCGGATGATCAACTTACTCTGATCGGAGAAAGATAGTCAATCTTGACTATATTGCCAAAGATACTGATATATAGCATTGTGGATGATGGTGTTATGAGGAAGATCTCTCATTGTGAGAATACAAAGGAAATATGGGATACACTTCTTTGAGATTGCTAAGGAGAAAAGGAAAGTCTGAAGAAAGTTCGACTCCTCGGAAGAAATGTGCTTTCGAAAGTGGCGGTGATGACATCTGTCTCATGGCTGTAGGAGAGGTAAGTTCTTCTATCTCTGTTGTTGCTCCTACACTAGCACAAGAGTTGTCAAGTTCAATTGTATCGTTGATCATTTTGACTGATGGATTCTTTTGAGAGTCTAATGAAGGACTATCTTTGTTTTACAAGAACTATTTAAATGAAACTCAAGAGCAGAATAAAGAACCGAAAATTTGAAAATCTAAAATGGAAAGACTCTAAAGAAATCTTGAAATCACTTCTCAATTAATGGAGCTACTCTTGATGAATGGATGTTACGAGAGTACAACTCTCGAGAAAGAGAAGGCCGATAGTGACCACTAATCCAAAAGCTAGAGAAATCCAATGAAAGATTCGGTGATCGAACTAAGTTCAATGACCTCTCCGAGAAGCATGAAACTCTCTGAAGCTGTGAGGATAGTGCACGAGAAGAAGCTAACTCTATTGAATCTGCATCTAAAGTAATAGATGAAATTGAGTTACCAAGAGATCTGCCACTATAAAATCTGGATTAGGATACATTCGGGGAACCTCACAAGGTCATCCCGAATCTTTGCGTCAAATAGAAGAAGACAATCTTTGTAAAACCAATGGCACCCACACTTCAAAAATGAAGAAATGCCCAAGGTTGTAGACAAGGAAAAAGGACCCGCGACCAAAAAAAAGGCGAATGATCGGGGAAAGCCCAAACCTCGGTGTGAAATTTAGAAAACTGAAAGCACTTTCGGTTAAGGAAAATTCGAGCAATACTTCAAAGCCTCGGCTAAGAATGCAAATCTGAAAGGATCACTTTGAACCATCGGAGGAATCTTCGTAAGAGAAACACTCAGCAGAGACATTCTCAAGCTGAAGAGACCAAGTCCTCGATATCTTGAAAAGACCCAAATTCGATCTGAGCAACGAACCCCTTGCTTACTAAGGGTAAAGGTTACTGAACCCAAGTCAACAAAAGATTCGGACCGGTACCACGAAGCCAAAAGCAAATGAACAAAAGGAACTAACTAAAAAAAATCAAAAGCCCATGTTCATGCTAAAATTTAGCACTTTCATACGAGAAGCGCTAAGGCACCCAGAGTGATAAATGTGTATGTAGATGTTTATGGAAGGCAGATCGACCACTCTAAAAAGTGATTAGAGTTGTTAAATGATTTGTATTCAAAAGGTACAAACTAACCGGATAGGACCCTATACCAAATGGGTACCACCGAGATCTAATCATTTTTGCGGAGTAAGCGAGAAAAAGCACCTTTGAACTAAATGAAGACATCATTAGCCTGTTGAAAGAAGATCTGAGATGTCATTATTGGAAGATGAATTTCCTTCATGGACTTGGAGAAAGAATTGAAGAAGGAACTTCATCGAGAGATCATATTGAAAAAGGACATCGAGGATGGAGAAAATTCATCTTGATAAGCGAGAGAGCTGATATCTTGACTAAACCTTTGGTGAATCAAGATTTCGGGAACTTTCGATTGAATTAGGGATGTTGGATCGGTGTATAAATAAATCTGAAAAATTGAAGGTTTTGGATGCATGAAGTTTTCTCCGAATTCTCTTGGAAGCTCGGGGATAAAATGGAAATCTTGAATCGAGTCTCGAAACTTCATTTCTTGAAGGTTAGTACTTTCGATGCTTATCTTGAACCATTAAATTACTCGATTATCATCGACATTTTATCAAGGTCGATACTCATAAAAGACCGATGAGGAAATTAGTCAAGAAGAAGTAATGACTCATGACTCATTTATTGCTTAAATGAAACTCAGTAATCATTTGCAATAAATACAAAACACCTAAGGAATGTTTTTAGGTGGGATCTTTTGAAATTTCAAAGAAGGTCAACAGTCATTTAATACTCTGTTACATTTAATAACCAATAAGGATAAATTGGCTTACTTTTCGGAAGATCGATTGTCCAAGATACCGATTAATCGGCGATTAATGTCAACCGTTGCCTTTCACCTAACCAACCTTGAATCCCCACGATCTCAAGCTATTTAATCCTTTGAAGCCATTCAAGCCAAATTTTATCAAACCCTTCGTTCCCAAATCCTGCAAAAGAAAATCCCTTTGCCCGAGAAAACCTAAAACCTAAATCTTCAAATCTTTAAATCTCAAATGGCCCCAAACCATTTTGAGAAATTAAGCCGAGACAAATAAGCTATGTAATGCGAATCGTGGTTTCTTTGGAAATACGTCCAATGCCAAGCACGAGGAAGCGCTCCACTTAATCCGATTGGCAAAACCCGACGAACCTCGTCCTTGAATCGGCCGGAGGCGGGGAGTATGTTCGTGAGGTGTCGAGTTTGTTGCAAATATGGAAATAGATGAGGAGGATAATATAGAATCAAAATTTATGTTTCTCATCTTGAACAATCGATGAAGTTTGTTGAGTTTGTTAATTGAGTTTTGTATAGTCCTAAGGATTTAAATGATGTTTTGAGTTGTGCAATAGGGAGATGATCCTCGGTATATATGTTGGGACGGGAGCAGGGAGTATCTTGACAAGGTTGCGAGAAAACTGTTAAGTTTGAGGCAACTCTGCCAAAAGCGACATCTGAAGCCAAAAATCTGAGTATTGATGGATATTGTGGGAAAGTGCATCATGAGTCGATCTGGAAGCTTTGAAGCGGATCGGACACCCAAACTCCGGCCCGATGGAGGCGATTGAGGACTCACCCACCAAGGATTTCAAGCTGGTTGAAATGTCGATCAAGGTGGTGGTGAGCAAGCCAAGGTCATAAAAAAGGGAGAAGGATGGGGCAATATCTATCAAAGGCCCGAGAATCCTCGGCGCCACCAAAATTGCATTTATTTTGGAGATGTGCAGAGAAGAGAAGGAGGACATCTTCACCAATCGACCCCATTCTCTAAGTCCAAGGTGCTCTTCAAGCCCATTCTTTGTGAAGAAGCGAGCCATCGAGGAAAAGAAAGAAAAAAAGCGAGAATCACCAAAAAGTTGGCTGCTGCTCTTTGAAAAACCCAACAAACCGGGGAAGGTTTTGTTGGAGGCCAAGAAAGAGGGGTGAGAAATTAAAAAGAAAACCCTCGCTCCCAAGCCTTGAAAAGAATGGTGGTTTTCACCGATGAAGATGGCGATGATTAAGAAGAGATTCAACTTTGAGAGTCAAACCGCCAGAAATCACCATTGGAAGTCTTAGCTCGAGGTTATCTCTAAAGCCACAGACGGGAGGGGGCGGAGTCTTCTCGAGGTGCTTGAGACATCTTCGATTCGGATAAAATTTCTCTGGAAATTTTTAAAGAGCTCAGACCTCGGAAATTCCTACCAAAGATGTGCAACGCTCGAAAGAGAGCCAACTTCGAAGTCAATCCGAGGGCGATACCAGCTCGGGCTCGTAACCTACTCAGATCTGGCCCGAGGACGATCTGCACAACATTCGATCTTTTGAGACTCGGAGCAACTTGTTATTGATGAGCTCCCTCGAGTGATCTACTTCTTGATCCTTCACCGATGCTCGATTTGAACGAAGAAGCCCGAGATTGAAGAAGGCGGCTCAAGACACCGAGGAGGAGCAAGGGGGAATTCATCCTTGACCGCTACCCCGAGCTCAAATTTCGTACCACGTCTGCAAGATATCTTCTTGATTAAGGTCGGCGATTTTCATCCTCAATCGGACTCTTCCGGAGATGCTTAACATTCTTTGATTAGGAGGGGAAGACGGGTGGAACGAGGAGACAACTTTCCAATCGAATTCTCGAGATCGAGAAGACAAAGCTTCGGGATGAAAATTTCCGATTTTGATGAGCTAGTTCAAAAAGAAGATCAGAGGAGGAGATTTCTTGAAGTTGGTGCCCCTAGCGTGAGAGAGACAAATCTCAAGATGGGGACCAGCGGGGGAGATCTTTGAGGATCGATCTCGGATGGAGGGAAACTTCTTGTCTTGATCAACTGAAATCATTCAACCTCGGTGAAAGCACTCTTTAGGTACCTTTTGGCACTATTAACAATTATGCCAAAGTTACTGAAGTTTCTATCTTTAACTCTGAATTGTCGATGTCTCTGGTGAGGCTCGATTAGAGGCTGGGCTCGGGATGGTTCGATGCTTCAGTGCAGGCCCGACCCTCGGGTTGTGTCTGAACCCGGGATGATCAATTGCCTGAGAAGGTGCAAAATGTTCTGAGATCGACCTCCTCCCATATTGGAGTAAGCTTGAGAAGGTTGAGCCAATCTTTGAACAAGATCCTTTCGGATGGAAGAGACATTGGCGGCTAATCTCGGAAGATGGAGAATCCGAGTTCATCTTGAAGCTTGGTGCAACTTCAAGACACTCGACCTCAAAGATGACCTCCATGGAAGACAAAAGATAATGAAATTTGGAGGGAGTCAAAATTTGAAAGTCTTGAACTTAAACAGAAGCACCATGAGAGAATTGAGTTTTAGAGGTGAAATTGGCAGAAGAAGAAGCGAAGTGTTGATCAAGTCTGTTGTTGAGAAATGAGCTCAATGCTTTCGTGACCAAGATGACGAGAGATGTTTAAAGATGCTCTCTCGCCGGTTGCCCATCTTTCGGAAGAATTCTCTGCATGGGCAAAGAACCACCTCGGGGAGGCTAGAAGATGAACAGGATCGAGTTAGCGAGGAGAGGTGCATTTGTGTAAGCAAAAAGCGATACCGTATGGACACAACACTCTCTAGACTCCTACCAAATTACGGTGCCAAGAAGGGGGAAAAGCCAGGTGAAGACCTCAGGAAGTTATTGGCACGTACTTTGGAGAAAAAAGGCTCAAGGAAGTTTGAAATGAATATCCTATCTAAAGTCTTGAATAAGTCGGCCATCGAGAAGTTTGAGTTCAAGAAGGTGAGAAACCGATCTACACTCGAGTTTCTCGAGAAACCATGCTTGAAATTGTGAGAGAGAAACTGAGTGATAGAGCTAAGGTTGGAACAAGCCAGGTTGCTGCTGAATTGCCTATGAAGAGAAAAGCCTTGGGCATTGTTGAACCTGCGAGCAAGCGTGCTAAGGCTTCTAAGCCAATCCAGAGAAAGTTGATTCTGGATATTGAAGAATCTTGAGGAAGAACAAGAAGAAAGTCTTCAACCTGAGGAATGCTCAAAACACTCCAGTCGAACAGCGAAGAAAAATTGCGCTTCTATTTACGGTGTACGGTCGTCGAAAAAGGCTGAAGAAGTTAATATAAAAGAGCGAGTGGGTTGGAATGTCTGCAAGCAAAGAGAGGATAAGCACTAAAGACAAAAATGGGCCGACGTTGACAAGTGGATGCCTATCC
The DNA here is from genome assembly GCA_037126765.1 of Stenogyne calaminthoides. Lineage (NCBI taxonomy): Eukaryota > Viridiplantae > Streptophyta > Magnoliopsida > Lamiales > Lamiaceae > Stenogyne > Stenogyne calaminthoides. The sequence continues at coordinate 28,705,575 of JBBCBC010000027.1, forward strand.
AAGACAACGATGCGTGGGAAGAGATAAAGAGAACCTTTTGGTTTTACTATGATGTGCTCAGAGAGTGGAGAGGGGAGAGCTCGAGATCCGAATGAGGCTTTTTCATCGATTATCTCGACCTTCTATCCAAGAAGTACCTTGAGTTGGATAAATCTTGCGGATGAAGCAAATGTGCGAGATAACCTCCCCCGGTCCATATGTGTACCCTCCTCCTATGCTCGAGAATGGGCTGTGTGAATGAGAAAGCCATTTCTCGAAATATCTCAAGATATCTTTGCCGCACGATTAGATACGGCGAGGAGAAATCCGGGATATCATCAAGGAAAGAGATCTTCAAGAAGAAGATTTTCTGGAATGTTCAACCCAGAAGTCCTGGCGATGAGGTGGAGGAGCGGTGAAGAATAGTATGAAGACTTCGGAAGATGAAGACTCGGAAGATTTATGTAATCTTTTATTTTTTTATCTTTTTGTTTTGTTGAGATAAAGTTTCATTGTAACACATGTGATCTACCTATCATCAATGAAAATTTATCATTTATGCTCAAAAGATAATATCTCATTATCTTATTTACATGTCTTTTAAATTTGATATACGAATGATGTCTCTACAATTAATTGTTTATGGGGAAATTGTTTTTATTAAGTATTTGGTGATGAATCCTTTGAGAGATTCATTCTTGAAGAAATTGTTGAATAAATAATTGTTAGGAGATTCTCTACTTAAAGAAATTGTTGGGAGATTCTCATTCGGGAAATTGTTGGAGACATAACCAATCTTGTAATAGGATAAAGCTGAAACACGAGTTTAGGTTGTATAGTTGTAACAAGATAGGTTTTGGCATCATCAAAAAGGGAAATTGTTGGGAGATGAATTTAATAAAGATATATGATTTTGATTAGATCCCAAAACTCCCGGTATGACATGTTCGGGATAATCTTGATAGTTAGTCGGGATTGATTTTAGAGTAATACGGATGATATCGCAAAATGTATAGTCGGCCAGATATAGATCGGGTTAGGATCGAAGATTCTCGAAGAACTCATGTATTTTCAAGAACCGAAGTTTCGAGATGAAACTCGAGTTTCTCGAAGACTTAAATGGCGAGACGAAGACTCGATTGAAACCAGAGATCGAAGACTTCGATGATGAACCGAAACTCAAGACTCATCATGAAGACTCGATTATGTCGACCAAGATATCTCGAGAAGACTACTCAAGACTCGGAAAATGACTAAGACTTCGAGAAGACCTCAAGACTTCGTAAGACTATATGAAAGATGGAAGATCAAGAAGCGAAGATCAAGAATATCAAGGGCACGATAATTATGCAAGATCCGGTAATGTCTTTTGAATGCTTCAGATATAAACTTGAATATTCGAGGCAATCGAGAATATCTATCGAAGGATCTGCAATAACGAAGATCGCGATTCCTTAGAAAATAGAATTTGCCGGGGCATTCAAATGAGCATAAAAGCGAACTATGTTTTAGTGTTGTTAAAAGGTTATATCAACTCGTAGTTTGTAACCAAAAAAGAGCCGAAGGTGTGTCTACCTTTAGCGGAGACAAAAAAAAAAAAGGAAGACATCGTTTGTCCATGACCGACAGCGGTGTGGTCATTTGAAAAAAAAGATGTCGAAGTACTATAGTTCAACGAGGCGCAAAAAGTGATGATCGGCTACATGAAAGGCTATTGCCCTAAAAACGTGTTAGGGAGTTTCAAACCCTAAATATAGTCGTTCCTCACACACCATAAGAGGAAACGAAAATTTATCTCCTCCAGCCGGATAGTTTTTAAAGTGACCTTGGTGTATGCTATAAATACTTGTGACCCTCTACATTGTAAGGTTACGAGGAAATTTGTAAAGCAACTCAAGAGCTCAAACTTATTATCATGAAAGTTAAAGCACTTTCGAAAAACTTAGAATTTCCCAAGTGCTTTTAAATCAAGAGAGCTCATTCCACTAAGCCTAGCTTGATAAGATATATCAAAGCTTAGTCGAGATATCCTAGACTTTGCATTGTACTTTATTGTAAAGGATATCTCATCCTGGTTGAAACCAACCAAAGAAACCCCAAACCCTTTAGAAGGTAGTTTGAGTGTGATTGTTGGTGAGAAGATTTGTAAAGAGTTAGTAAACTGTTGGAGTAGAGAAAAAGCTCTAGAGAATTGAAGTTAGTAAGCTCTGAGAGGTAGTGAAAGCTTGTTTGTGTTTGAGTAAGTAAACCTGGGAGGTAGTCGAAAAGCTCAAGGTCGGGTTGAGTAAGTAAAACTACGTGGAGTAGTGAAAGCCCAAAAGTAGGAGTTGAGTAAGTAAACCAGCGAGGTGGTCGGAAAGCTCGGGAAGTGATTAGTGAATTTCTCGAGGATCGAGAGAGTGGACGTAGGAGCTTGAGTCTCGAACCACTATATAAATTCTTTGTGTTGTTTATTGCTTTTATTTTATACTTAAGCTGTTGCGTTGACTTAAATCTGAGAAAGCATATTTTCACCGACATTTCAAATTTGGAATCAATCCTTTGGAAGTTGCATATAATTGAATCACAACCTAATCACTATTCCATTCAAAGGAAGGTTTTGACCAAAAGCTTAAAACAAGTATAAACTAAGGGCTAACCATTTTACATCATCGGTAGCTAGAAACAGATAGTTACCAAAACCGAACTTACTCTTCGAGGGTTCAGTAAGTTAGTTATCTGATCCAAGCAACTCGGGATCTCTCAAACTCGGGGACTCGGTTAGGATTATCGAGGTATTATCGAAAGCGGCTTCCGGGATCATCGTCTCGGTGAGACTTTGACTTCAGAAAGCGATCAGGTCTTTCGGGACCAAATCATCGGGACACGACCCAAAGTGACCTCGAAGAAAAAGTTTTAAAAACCGAACACGTGTATTCCCCCATTTGCGATGTAAGACTCGTTCAGCAAGGGACCAACAAAGAGATATCATGTCTTCTCTTGGTTGCTCACCTAGAGGGGATTCGGTTCGATGAGACGACGAACCGTATTCATGTGAACAACTTGTATGGCGATACCATTGTCAAGGTATGTCACCATCTTAAATTATGTACTCAAAATACACCCATTACCTTTTATAACTTTCATACATGTCTTACTTTTTTCTTTATTTGTTAGCTTGAAGTCTTTGCAAATGCCTACGAGACATTTGGAGATCCATGTTGGGAGTGGTTGAAGAGATTTTTTTTGGCACTCCTCTTGTTGTTGCTCCACAACCCATCCCCCTTAGCATCCATCAAGATGTCATCAATATCCCATCGGCGAGGAGAACGAGCTTGCGAATGGCTCGGAGCAACCAATTGAGATAATTGATGTTGATTTCGAAGTGATAAAACCCGCGATGACACCTCTTATTGGAATCATTGGCGATACAATGGCGACTCGACTCGACGAAAAATCACCATCAATTAAGACTGTACACTGCACATCGAACCCCGGTCATCTAATTGATACTCCAACGAAGCCATTTACTACCCCACATTCACGATGGTCTCCATGGAAGCATTGATAACTTTTCCTCATCTGATTGCCACATCAAGCCAATTTGTGTTTATTATTAATTTCTATTTTAGTTTAACAAGTAAGATTGTTTATTTTACTTGTTTGTTCTCATATTTCTCCTTGAGACTTCTTGTATTTTTTTGTGTATTGAGTTCACTAGGGATGGTTTTGGTGTTCTTAGGAAGTGTTGTTGTGAGATCCTCCTCACTCAACATTCCAATCTTCAACATATTTGATATCGACCAACATTTATATTCCACTATGAAAAGTGAACTCTATTCAATGTGTTAATGTCTTATATATATTTGTTATTATATGACATTATTATGCATCTATATTATTGTGTGAACATGATTTAGAGTGTTGATGTGAGGGCGTCATATGGTACAAGCCATCATCATCTCAATTATTAATAACTTATTAATTCAAAATCTCGTAATCCATGCACAACATACAATTAAAATTTCCATTTGCTATCCCTCTGAACTACATCTATTTAAACATCATGCATATTGCAGAAAAGCAGGATACTTAAGCAAGCGTCCCAACAAGTGTACCATTAGCAACAAATTTAGTTGTAGCAAATGTCAAATAGTTTACATCCCATAATTAATCACACAATAATCCAGTTTTCGTAGATAAAAGCCCCTAATGGAGAGTAAACATAATTCGAAACTGTCAATCAAAAAGTTGAACAAAAACCAGTTCACAAAATGGTGTTGATAGTTTGCTTAAGTTCACCACCCATTCAAAAGTTAGTATGACCGAGACTCCCCATTTCAACTACCACCAATACTGGTTTTGAATTATGTTTTTCACCATAACGCCTTTGCTTCATCGGGAAAACTGAAATACAAATCTAGTTCCTTGAGTTGTTGCACAAATATTGTGCAACAAATAATTCCCTCCACCGAGGAAGCCCAACAACCCTAGACTTTCATACACACCCCGCCTCTTACGTGTGGTATCAAATTCGCTACCAATTTTATGTGCAATATTACCCATGGTATCTGCAATATTGTCCATGTTTGATTTGGTATGATCACAGAATTTGCTCATTGTCTCCATGAAAATGTCATCCATTGCATCAACTTGCTTTCACTTCACACCCTTGCCCTTCACCTTGGTGGCAGAACTGCTCTCTCCTGGGTTGAATGAAGTGAAATCAGTGACACGTATTTTTCAAATACACACCTCTCAAGTGTAAGAGGGTCCTCGTAGTAGAAAGTAAGTGCCCCAATTAAATTATCGAACCACAGAAAATAGAGAGCACGGTGTGGCCGTAGAGCTATGTGTCGGCATGTTATTGTAGTTGCGGAGCGAAAATACGAAAAACGAAAGAAAAGCAAGTAAAGAAAGCACAAAAACAATAAAAGGGAACCAACTAGGTGGAGTCAAGGGGAGAGAATCGCGAACTTAGACGATGATCAACTCACAAAATTCAAGTAAACGAATTAATAAAATTATCCCAGATCATTTCTTAATCGAGAGATAAGGGCAATCACTTAAAAATACATCAATTCGTACAGGATAATCCTAGAACCCATGTATCAAATTAAGCACCATATGATTGAAGAGGATGAATTAATGTTCCCACTGGGGTAATCACAACAACAGGGGGTTCTACCTAACTACACTATCTATCTATCTATTCTAACCCCTAGCCATGTTTTTCCACTTGTATACAAGGGCCCAAACTCCTATGATTCGTTCACTAATTACTCAAATTCTAATTCAAATAACCAATGTAAATTGATGGGGTTCTAATGAAATTTACCCAACTACCGTTGCGATAAACCAATATCCACTCAAATTACACAACCTCAACTCACACTCATACAAATTAGCTTAACTATCCAACTCTCGTTGCAACAATCAAGCCTCAATATATGAGCTAATAGAAGAAATCATGCAATCGAACAATGAAAACCCACCAACCTAATCAAACAATTAAAGAAAATGAACCAAGACAATTAAATCAAAAACATAATCTCAAGATTCACAAATATCACATCATCAAAGAAGCACTAAGAGTTTAGCTCATGATTTTACAATCCAAAATCAATGGAAAATAAACACCACAAAACTAATTCATGGAAAATAGAAAAAAAATAAAAGATTGAACCAGAAGGCATCTTGTAGGAGTATCTTCACTCTATTCTTGCACTCAAACTCCTTCTCTCTTCCCAAGTAACACCCAACCTAGTGGGTGGGAGTGTGTGTAGAGACTCTCAAAACTTTGACCTAATTTCTCTCCACTAAAAATTTTCAAAATGGCCGAAATGTTTCTGTTCTAAAAATTGCTCCCCCAATGAGCTGCTGCCCCTTTTGTTTTTTTTTTTTATAGCGCCTGTTCCCCTCAGTTTCTTTTTCACAAATTTGGGCTGCCAAATTAATAAATAATGGGCTGCATATATAATAAAATTAACAAGGCCCAATTGCTTTTACTTCAATTGATCAAAATTCGGCAGCTGCTTGCTTCCTTTTTTCAATTGAAAAGGCCCAGTGATGTTCAGAAATGGGCGTGAGGCCCCATGCTTGCAAAAGCACCTGCTTGCTTCCAATTTCAACGGTCACTCATCTACTCTTTTGGGCCAAACAAGGGACGGTTAATTTGCCATTTTAATTAAATGGGTAGCAATATTTAGTGCTAGACCCAAATAATTTATTGTTTCGCTTTTGATCTCAATTTTTGCACTCTTCTCAATTTATTTCTTCGATTGATCTCATAAAGAAAATAAGCACGTGTTTGCTCCAATTATCCTCAATTTCCTACAAAATAATAAAACACTACCATTAAAACGATTAAGACAATAACTCAATTTTAGTGTAAATAATGCATGAAATCCTATTGAATTAAGCAAATAAAACCCAAAATTTCGAGCAATTTTCACACTAATCAACCCCCAAACTTAAAGTGTTGCTCGTCCCCGAGCAACGAAAGAAAAATAGAACAAGTGGGAAGATTGCGAAGAAATTCACTCAAGGAAAAATAAGCAATTGTCAAGTTCCTTCAATCAAGTCAATTCATTAAGTAGAAATCTCAACAAGCAAGTTCACAACTTATCTTTCAAATCAATGCAAGTTTAAGTGCTCAATTCACAATTCCTCACTAGAAAGTGTTTCACTCTTCACTCAAAGTGTATGTAAAAGGAAGTGTATGCTCTCAAAATCAATTCACACAAATGCACTACCATAACCTTGTCAAAATTCCATGTTCTCCACCACAAGTAAGTGTTTCAATCAATGAATCAATAAGGACTTTTTATTTGGTTGTAATGTAGGCTCGTTAAGGTAGGAAATATTTAGATATGTGACTCACAAACTAGTGGAGCGAGAGGTAATAGCGTCTCTAAACTTCTCGAGAAAGTTGCAATTGGTAGATCACAACTCAAAAACCAACTCCAACAATTTATTTGTCATCTTTAAGAACATTCTTCACCACTAAAATCATTAAGCACTTTTGAACTTGAAACTTTACCAAATACTTGTGCACAAGAGAGTTTCATTTTTCAACTATCATTGCTTTTCTTTTCTACTCAATCTTTTGTGCACAACTCACAATTCATCACTTTTTTTCTTTTCTTTTTTTTTTCTTCTCAATTTTTTTCCACTTCACGTCACTTCATTTAGGCACAACTAGCCGCCCAAATTTGCAATTAAGCTCAATTCAACTGTATTTATCAACATTGAAGCTCCACTAGTTCATAGAGACAAAATAGGCTCACAAGATGGACAAATATGCTTAATTTTTCGAGGTTGCCAAAAAAAGAATATAAGATTAAAGGCTCAAAGTGGCTAACTAAGGAAAGATTTCATTTGGTACGGAAAATTTGGCCAAGTGACTATCTAAACAAAGATGGCCTTAAAAATCACTTTCAAAAATTTCACACTAAAAGTAGCCTCAAACAAGACAATTGACAAATTCTAGAGCACACAAGCATGAATGATACTCACAAGAAGGAAGTTAGACCAAAATATGAAAGTGTAAAGGCTCTAAAGCTCACGGGCTTGTCTAATCATGAATTAGAGCACAAAATCAAGCATAATCTTCACATAAGCAAATAAACAAGCAAGTATCAATCAATACCATCAAGCTCAACCAAACTTCAAAACCCAACAATCACCTACAATTAAGCCTCAAAACATGATCCAACCACAAGATATCTCACTAAAAAACAAAGAAAAGAGGAACAACGGTGCAAAAATAATGAAGGTAAAACACAAAAATATAAATGAAACTATCTAGTTGAATGCAAAGTTTGGGGAAAAGAGTGTTACCTAAGAAATTTGCCACCAAGTGAACTCACAAAAGTGCAAGCCACCGCAACCGATTCGTCCTCAAAAAGGAGTGGGAAGTGAGCCATGGATAGCCTCTTTTGGGTAATGTTGATCTTCAAATCCAGAAGGTTCAAGGGATCCTTCCTTGACCTCTTGTGCGAGTACCTTCAAAAAGCCTCCAAAAAGCATCAAAGTACCCACAAAAATAAGAACTATACAAAAACAAAAAGAAAGCAAGTAAAATACAGCTAGTAATAACACTCAACGAACACTAAGTCACACCTCGTGCACTCAACTAATTCCCCGGCAACGGCGCCAAAAACTTGACACGTATTTTTCAACACACTCACCTCTCAAGTGTAAGTGGATCTCGTAGTAGAAAGTAAGTGCGGGTTAAATTATCGAACCACGAAAAATAGTGAAGCGGTGTGGCTCTAAAGTTATGTGTCGGCATGTTATTGTAGTTGCGGAGCGAAAATACGAAAAACGAAAGAAAGGCAAGTGAAGAAAGCACAAAAACAATAAAGGGAACCAACTAGGTGGAGTCAAGGGGAGAGAATCGCGAACTTAGACGATAATCAACTCACAAAATTCAAGCAAAGCGAATTAATAAAACTATCCAGTTCATTTCTTAATCGAGAGATAAGGGCAATCACTTAAAATTACATCAATTCATACTGATAAGCCTAGAACCAATGTATCAAATTAAGCACCTAGGATTGAAGAGGATGAATTGACCCGTTCCCACACGGGTAATCACACAACTAGGGGGTTCTACCTAGCTACACTATCTATCTATCTATTCTAACCCCTAGCCATGCTTTTTCACCTGTATACAAGGGCCCAAACTCCTATGATCCCTTCACTAATTGCTCAAATTCTAATTCAAATAACCAATGTAAATTGATGGGGTTCTAATGAAATTTACCCAACTCTCGTTGCGATAAACCAATATCCACTCAAATTACTCAACCTCAACTCACACTCATACAAATTAGCTTAACTATCCAACTCTCGTTGCAACAACCAAGCCTCAATATATGAGCTAATAGAAGAAATCATGCAATCGAACAATGAAAACCCGCCAACCTTATCAAACAATTAAGAAAATGAACCAAGACAATTAAATCAAAACATAATCTCAAGATTCACAAATATCACATCATCAAAAAAGCACTAAGAGTTTAGCTCATGATTTTACAATCCAAAATCAATGGAAAATAAACACCGAAAAAACTAATTCATGGAAAATACAAGAAAAAAAAAATATTGAACCCAGAACATCTTGTGGGAGGATCTTCACTCTATTCTTGCACCCAAACTCCTTCTCTCTTCCCCAAGTAACACCCCATCTAGTGGGTGGGGTGTGTGCGTAGAGACTCTCAAAACTTCACCCAGCTGCTGCCCCTTTTGTTTTTTTTATAACCTCTGTTCCCCTCGGTGTCTTATTCACTAATTTGGGCCGCCGAATTAATAAATAATGGGCTGCATATATAATATAATTAACAAGGCCCAATTGCTTTTTCTTCAATTAATCAAAATTCGGCAGCTGATTGCTTCCTCTTTTCAACTGAAAATGCACAGTGATGTTCAGAAATGGGCGTGAGGCCCCATGCTTGCAAAAGCACCTACTTGCTTCCAATTTCAACAGTCACTCATCTACTTTTTTGGGCTAAACAATGGGCGTTTAATTTGCCATTTTAATTAAATGGGCAGCAATATTTAATTGCTAGACCCAAATAATTTATTTTTGTATCGCTTTTGATCTCGATTTTTACACTCTTCTCAATTTATTTCTTCGATTGATCTCATAAAGAAAATAGGCACGTGTTTGCTCCAATTATCCTCAATTTCCTACAAAATAATAAAACACTACCATTCTCGACAATTAAGAACAATTACTCAATTTTAGTGTAAATAATGCATGAAATTATATTGAATTAAGCAAATAAAACCCAAGAATTTCGAGCAATTTTCACACTAATCGGTCAACTTGCGGATTTATGCGTGGCGGGAGTTGCAGTTTTACCAAAAGTCGAACCTAGTTGACTCCCCAATTGGTGTTGTGGACTTGCTACTAAGTACATCTTGCACAACATCCACAAATGTGCGGGCATCATTTCCATCTGCCGCGATCATTCCAGAATATTTCAACCCCTTCGGTATAGAACGGGGAAAGACTTATTTTTCAAGGAGGCGGGCAATCGGATCGGTCACGCAAAACAAGAATATAGTAAAGTTGTAAGCATCCTAAAATAATAGGCCTCATGACATTACTGTTTTTAATTGAATAAAACAACAAAAGTACAGATTTTATGCATGACTATAAATGTTTTTCCAATTTAGTAACATGAATATAAGCGCTAGAATATAACAACTATCTATGATTTTTTTATGTTTTAGCTTGAAAAAATCAATTTCATGTGTAACTTTAAAATGAACAATACCTTGATGTAAGCATCCCAAACTTCTATAATCGTGTATCAATGTGATATGTCATCTTTATTCAACCCTATTCGAATTATTAAGCATGGCTTTCAAAAGCTTATTCTTTTCCACACATGAATCTTGAGTTTATGTGAGGATCACCTTTCAAATCGATCAGGGGAAATGCATTTGACATCATGTTCTCAATATGCCTAGATATCCGGACTTAAATCCGAGTTATCACATTTGTAGCCTCTTGACTCCGGTTCCTCAATGCACTTACCAACACTTTTTTCCTCCATATCGTCCACACCCTACGACCACCATTTGAACCCTCTTTTCTAGTTCCTCTTTCCATGTTTATCCTCTACTATGATTGAAATATAAAAATACAAATATTTCCATAAAAACATAACCTATATGAAGAAAATGTTACTAATGTACACATGTAAAATAACAAGCAGATCATATTTAATACTCGTGATAAAAAATAAGTCAAGTTATCAGATTAAACAAATCTGACATATCAATAACATGAATATAAAAAGAGATGTCCAAATACATGACTAAATAGAAATTAAACAATAAAGGCTATGTTCAAAGTCTTGAATTTAGCAAACAAGTATCATAATAGAAAACATAACATTATAAAATATCAATCATAGTTAGAAAACATTTTCATTGCCAAGTTGTCCTCCAAGCGGTCCATTACGCCTGGGGACTCTACTTGATCAATAAAATCTCCATCGTTCTCATTTTCTTTATTAAATTATGTATATGTTTAAGGCCACCTCATCCTCCAAGAAGGGTCTTTATCCATATTAGTACGGATGAAATTATCACGAGGAGACAACATCCCAAAATAAAAGCGATTTTGCACCTTGATAGGGTAGTAAAATTATGACTAAGTATCTTCCATCTTGTCTTTAAGATTCCAAATGATCGCTCAATGCAATTACGTGCCTTTGCATGCTTTAAATTGAAGTATTCTTTATAATTTAAAAGTTGGCCGGGTGTTGTCCATTCTTTCAAATGATATCTAACTCCTACATAAGGATTTAGAAAACCATTTTCATTTGTGTAATCACCATCACATAAGTAATAACAACTTGTGAATATTAACTATTATCAATTAGTATCTAACTTTCCTACTATAAGGAGCTAGAAAACCATTTTCATTTATTGTAACCACCATCACATAAGTAATAACAACTTGTGAATATTAACTATTATCAATTTAAGACACGGTATATTCTTTTGGGATACTTTAGTTTTGATGAATTATGCGAAAACATTATCAACTTTTGTTTTTGAAGTTGATCTCTGGATATGAAGTTGATGGGGGCGAGAGAAATTTGAGGAACTCACTTAAATCGCATTTAAGATGATCGAGAGATCGATTTGAGGCGCGAGACGAGACCGACGAGATCGGATGAGTAAGATGAGTTCGAGATTTGAGCTGAAAGCAAAAACAGAAGAAAAAAAAAAATCAGCCTAATCGGAAGATCGGGGACGAGGATAGCTGATCGGGATCGGTTAATGCAAACAGTGATATGGGTGATCGGAAAAGCGGACAAAATTTGTCGTAAAGAGCCCGACCAAAAGATCGGAAGAGAAGGCGGATCGGAAGAGCGGGATGAGATCATCGAGATCGGATGTGATCGAGATCGGATATTAAGATGAGCGGATGATCAAAATCAGGCGTGATTGAGATCGGATGTGCTAAATGATATCTTAACCCTAATATACTAACTGATGTACTAATCGTCACGAGATAAAATGATATCTTTTGACTGATCTTTATCTTGACCGATCGTATGAAATTTGATCGGATCGGCAGAAGAAATCGGGATATCGAAACTGCAACTGCGATACGGATCGGAAGAGAAGTCATCGAGAAGAATCATCTAAAGTCATATTCACGAGAATCGTAAGCGCTATCGATGATCAGTTATTCGAATGCTAGTGACGAGGGTCGAAGTGTCCGAAGAATAAGAAGAAGCCCGGACTTCGGTCGGCTGAGATAATTGATCGACAAGGTCCCGCCAAGAGAAGCATTTCAATCAAGAATCGAAGACTTCGAGATAGAATCAAGACTTCAAAGATGTCTCACGAAGACACCGAGACTTCGAATCTGAATGATTCCAAGGCGAGAATCGAGGGAATATAGTAGAATTAAAATCGGACGCGTGGACGATGAGAAGAAAACCACCCGGCTGAAGAAGGCAGTACTTAAAGAATAGTATGGATTTGAATGTGATTCTCTCTAACGGTAATATTCAAATCCACACTATAAATACAAGATCTTCCATCAAATTAAGTGTGGACGTGGAGAATATAACACGCGAGATCTTCTGAGCCAAAAGAGTTATACCCAAAGCATTCCCACCCTCAGAACACAAGTCCGTAGATATACATATATATTCAAAGAGTGTTCTAGAACCCAACCCTAAGAACCCACGATGTATCTTAAGCTTAGAGATTTTTCCCAACCTTAGCATTGAAATTTAAATCATTGTAAGGGAAAATCTCACCATAGTTGAGAACAACACCAAATCAAAACCCATGGTGAAGTGAGGTAGTTGTTAGGCAATCGAGTGCGAGGGTGATAAGTCCCGTTGGAGTGTGAACTCGTTAAACATCTGTAGACAATCAGGTGGAGGGTGATAAGTCCGGGCGAACCAGAGAGGGTTATAAGTCCGGTTCGAGTGTGAGCTCGGTAAATATCTATAAGCGATCCGTGGAGGGTGATAAGTCAGATTGAAGGAATTTCCCTAGAGAGGGAGAGTGGATGTGGTGGTTGTCCGAACCACTATATATTCTTTGTGTTCTTTTCTTGCTTTATGTTTATACTTGTCATATGCATTTGATTATAAGCAAAACAACACACATGAGCTCCAAAGTTTAAAAATTGGAAACACTCGCCCTCACCTGTTTTTATATGCATCGCATTGAAATGTTTTGCTTCATACGCCGCTAAATGGGTTTTCAAATTGGGACCAACAATTGGTAGGAAGCGGTACTCAACATATCACTATCTTCAAAGTGATCGCTTTGGCGGAATCTATTTTAAAACACCCATCTACGATCTGATACCAACAATTGGTATCGAGGCGGATGTTCAAACGTTTCAAAGTGACCACGAATCGATCTTTTTTAAAAGAAAACTGTTTATTTAAAATTGCATATATTCTAATGTTTTGGCTTCATTAAAAAAAAAAATTGTTGGGATATTTTAGTTTGATGAATTATGCCAAAACATTATCAACTTATTTTTGAAGCTGATCTATAGATAACAAGTTGAGGGGGAACGAAGAAACGGTGATGGGGGAACTCACGAAATTAGGCGAAGATTTATCGAGATCGAGCCGAGAGACGCGAGCCTCCATCGAGACTGTATGAGTAAGATGAGTTCGAGTTAACCGATGAAATTGAGCAAAAAGCGAAGAAAAAAAAAAACCGGTGATCACTTAAGATCGATGACTGTAGATACCTCGATCGATGATCGGAAGAATGATACTATTTGATATGGGTGATCGGAAAAACTTGAATAATTGATCGAAGGAAGTTAAATAAAAGATCGTAAGAGAAGGTGAGATCGGAAGAGAGCAGATGATCGATCGAGATCGGCGTGATCGTAGATCAGAGCATAAGATGAGCGGATGATCAAAATCGACGTGATTGAGATCGGATGTACTAAAACCGATATCTAACCTAATATGCTAACTTTGATGTACTAATCGATGCGTATAAAATGATATCTTGACTGATGTTGTAATCGACCGATCATGTGAGCTTAGTCGGATCGGCAGAAGAAACGGATATCGAAACCCGAAATCGCGATACCGAGGATCAGAAGAGAAGTCATCGTAAGAAGAATCATCGAAGTCATATTCGCGAGAAATCGGAACGCTATCGATGATCCGGGTTAGCTGAAAAGCAAGTGACTGAGAATTGAGTGTACGAAAACGGAAAGAACTGAACTTTCGGTCGACTGAAAAGTCGATTCCCATCGAACAAAGGTCATTGAAATCGTGAATCAAGAATCTGAAGACTCAGGATGGGGCCCGAAGACTCAGTGTGTCTACGAAGACAAGAGGACTCGAGAGAATCTGAATGATTCCAAGGCGAGAATCGGAGAATATAAACAATTAGAATCGGTGGCGTGGACCAATGAGAGGAAGGCAACCAAACTGAAGAAGGTAGATGTACTTACAAGAATATTATGGATTTGAATGTGATTCTCTCCAATTCAGAACATTTCAAATCCACACTATAAATACAAAGATCTTCCATCAAATTAAGTGTGGATCGTGGAGAATATAACGCGAGAGATCTTCTGAGCGAAAGAGAGTTATACCCAAAGCATTCCCACTAGAACACAAGTCTGTAGATATACATATATATTCAAAGAGTGTTCTAGAACCCAACCCTAAACAACCCACGATGTATCTTAAGCAGAGATTTTCCCAACCTTAGCATTGAGGCTAAATCATTGTAAGGAAAATCTCACCATAGTTAGAGACAACACCAAACCAAAACCCATGGTGAAGTGAGATAGTTGTTAGGCAATCCAGTGAGGGTGATAAGTCCCGTTGGAGTGTGAACTCGTTAAACATCTGAAAGGCAATCCCGTGGAGGGGTGATAAGTCGAGGCTTAACCAGAGAGGTTATAAGTCGATTCGAGTGTGAGCTCGGTAAATATCTATAAGCAATCCCGTGGAGGTGATAAGTCCCGATTGAAGGAATTTACTAGAGAGGAGAGTGGATGTAGATTTGGTTGTGGGAACCACTATATATTCTTGTGTTCTTCTTCTTTATGTTTATACTTGTCATATGCATTTGATTATAAGCAAAAAACACACATGAGCTCCAAAGTTTAAAAATTGGAAACACTACTGCCCTCACCTTGTTTTATATGCTACGCCATACGAAATGTTTTACTTAGCATACTTATTAAATGGGTTTTCAAATCGGGACCAACAATTACTAAAATTGTTTGTGTATGTTAAACTAATTAGTATTTAAATATATTAATTGCAGGTGTGGGAAATTTATTACATTTTCGTGTGTGTGACATCATAGGAATTCTACTATCTGCGGCGGATCCTCCCCGTCCGGACAAAACATATGTATAGATTCATATTGCGATCACAAATAGCCGATACATTATGAATACATCATTTCTACGATTTCTATAGCGGAATGTCGTACGAGGACTTATGCGGTATATAAGTGTCATCTAAAGCACCAAGACAACCTAAATACAAATAAAAGCGGATTATTTCAAATTTCACTCATCATAATGCCCTAATATTAAATAGTATCATGAGAAAAAATTACCTTAAAAAATATTTCCATCGATAATGTCGGTACTTTATTATAAATTCACGGTTCAAGTTGGACAAGAAGAGCGATGTATTCAACTTTAAGAAAGTGTTGAACTCTATTAAAGTATTTACTCAACGTGGCGACCGCTAAAAGTATGTTTTTATAATTAGATTTTTGGTGTGATGTGACAACCACGGTTAAAAATATAACTTGTTGGAATTGTTACATCTTGGTGTAGGTGAAAATCCACCCTAAATTTTTGTAGTAGGTAGCATAAGCGGTTGAAGCATTCTATATTCATCAAAAGGTGATTCTTCGTGTTTCATCACTGAATTGACTTAAAAAATGCATGTTGTCTAATTGGCGTGTCGGGTTTGCCCTTAATGCTATAGTAACTCCCCGGTTACCAATTCTCCCGAAATCCTTTTACGCGTTCTTAGATATCCATATGCCATATGGAATCACAAATGCATTAACGTCATTTAACGGTTCATCAATGGATTCGAATGTAAAAAGCACAAACTTCGACTCCACCTCAACCCCATCATCCATTTGTTCCAGTTCTTTGTGAATAACAAGTTTAAACATAAAGGTTTTAATCAGCACATCAAGCATATCTCAAATACTACAGTTAACATTTTGGGACAAAAATGTGTTTGTGACTATACACTTAGTACAACTATTGTCTGACAACTTCAAAATCGGTGTAATAATAAATTAGGTGATGTATGAAAATCAAATTATGCTTAAAGAAAGATGAAAATTCAATACCATTGTGGGGAACAACTATTCGAGCGTGTATAAACTTCGAGACAACAAATCACGAAAAATGAAAGTAAGAACCAGTGTTTAGTGACACGGTATACAAAAAATATGGTGATTCTACATTTTGAAAAATAAATTTGAAGAAGGCAAGATAATAGCTCAAAAGTCGGGTTGCCGTGGTTTACATGAGAGAGAATCTGACTTTATCGATTTGAGACGAGCAAACACTCCTGGTTAGGTGTGCCTAGCTCCTTATATATAGTTGGACGATTATTACCTGAAGTGTAATTTTTGGGCCCCAATGATTTAAATTTGTTAAAGTCAAAAACTGAAGTATCCATTAAGGCCCATTAAATAAATACAAAATAAAATATACATAAAATAGAAGTTTTTAGTGGGTAGCGGGTATAAATGTAGCGGTTGTATTTGCGTTCCCATTCTCGCCATTCCAGGTCAGTGGCTTTCATTGTTGTTGGGGAGTAAAATTTCCCTTGTCTTGTCCCGAAATGGGTTGAAAGGTGAAACATCATAGTCAAAGCCTATATACGGTATGTCTTTGTATTTTAATAATTAGCATTTTGTCTAGCAATATTAAAGTAACCACAATTCCAAGATTAGATAAAAGCATAACTAAGGTTAATAGGTGTTTTAGAATGGCGAAATTGGTGGGGAATATAGTTTAATTTCTTATTTTTGGTAAAATTATTGTACTCAAATATGCGTCATTGATACCCAAGGTTATTTTTCAAAAAACCGGTTGATTTAATTTTAATTTTGATATGTTTTTAGGTGTCTTGAAATTATAGGGCTCAAGTATGTATTTGTAATCTGGTTTTAAATTGTTATTCTCTCATTGATTTCACCATAATTATCATGTGGTATGTTATTGTATGTGTTTAAGGCAAGATAATATTGAATGGTATGTTACATATGGTCATAGATGTTATGGGCAAAACAAAACTCAAAGGCATATTGGATTTATCCCAATATTCATTCTAAAAGTTGTTATGAAATTTTTGGGCGGTTAAGGAGGAGGACCAGCGTATAGGCCGAATTCACTTTATCTTGAAGCAAGTTTTGCGTTGATAGTGTACATAATTTTGATAAATGGTGAAGGAAATAGCAATGTATCTTACATTCACTTTGAGCGAAAGCGGATGTTCATATCATCGAGGAAGAAAACTAAGACATTTGACGGATGTATACAGTCATTTCAAGATGTTTTATTTTTTTAAAGCGGTTGTAAAATACAATGACTCCACAAACAAAGATAGAGGTTGGTCGAGAAATTGGAAAAACATAGAACAGGTCTTAACAAATGACATTTTTAATGTATTATACTCGATAATGTAATGCGTCTTGCGGGGAAGTGGCTAGATGCCTATTTTAGAATGCATGGATTGGGTGTATGATCATGTTGTCGGTTCTTGACTACGATATGATGGATCAATTTGCTTCTTATGTCGACAGGATCGATACGTGAATATACCACTTGGGATTAAACTCTCAGTTCATCCCGATTCCATTATCTCGATTGTGAGTGTGTTCTTCTTTTTTATTTGTTTTATATCACGAGGCTATATGTGTATATGCATATGTTACTTGATTTGAAAATTGATCTTTGATAAATGACTTATGAATATTACTGTTTTTTTCATTTATATATTTTGAAACGACGTAAATTTTACTACATGTTAAAAATGTTAACAAACATCGATCTGAAATGCTTGAATGGAATTTTGATAAAATAGAGACAAGTATTTCTTTACCCGATGGATGGGAGTTAAATCTTTAGATGGTGATTTATGTTCAAGGTAAGTGGCGGTTTGTCAAAAACGGATGGTTGAAGATGAAGATTCTTATGAAAATGTTACATATATTGCACGTGAATACGATGAACTTGATGATCTAAATTCGAGTTGATGGTATCGTGAGAAGATTTGTCGTTGCGTACCACATGTACAAGTTGTTATTGAGGTTTGTTTTCAAGACTATTGAATTGTCGAGTACAACTTCATAAATTCATTGGTAGGGTTAACAATTTATTGGGAGAAATAGGGAAGGTAATTTAATTTATCTTGAAATAATAAGCAACATAATTTTTTAATAATAAATTTTAGCATATTATAATAGGTATAAATTTTCATATGGCAGGAACCACAATATATGTGGTATTTAGGGACTAAGGGTTTTTATTATCAACAATGCTATCATGTTTTTGATGTGATGGAGTTGGATAGGTTTTGCATATGAAGATATTGATGTTGAATGTATTGATCCACTACTCCAGCAGCGTTCAAGTTCGGGATGAAGAGGATGTGTTCAAATCTTATCGACATTTAAAACTAACATGTAGGAAATGGAGCAGTTCCCAAGATGACTTTGGTTTCTACCTTTTTTGTCACGTAAATATAAGTGTGGTAGCAAATATGTGTTTGGTTGTAGTTCTAATTTGGTACTTTTGTTGGTTTGGTGTGTTTGATGTTTATTTATCGGTCATGCTCGTAGTTCATGTTATTATGGCTATTTTGTGGAGATCGATTTGAGTTATAAAAGTAATGATCATCAAAAATGTTATTCTTGTTCTTATTTCATTTGGCAATTGAATTTAGAATGTCTATAATATTGGGGCGATTTGCTATATGGGAAGCTTAGGAATATTACAAAATCAGTACATTAATTTCTTGATTATTCATTCATATTCAATAAGTTAATCCCTAAATCCATTGTTCCATTGTCATATTTTCCTACAACTATAAAATTCTGATTTAATTATGACTATATCATCAAGAACATTGGCCATGAAGGCAAAATAATGGTAACTATTCGAGAATCGAGATGATAGTATAAATCTAACTCGACCGTGTAAAAACCATGGTAAACAAACTTCATTAATTTGCATGATTAATGACCGGATAAGAATCCCAAACATCAATTCAAAATAAATAATTACATTACAATAATTACGAAACATAAATACATTATAATTAGTTAATCCTAAAACTATATGGAGAAACATTGGACAAAGAAGACAAGCCCAAAATAGCCGTTTAAATCGACAATTTTACATGGAGCTATAGATTTGTCCTCATCGTGAAAGTTCAAAATAGCGAGGGGTTCGATGGTGACGTCGATAGGTAGATGTTAGCGTGGCAGCTAGATGACACATGGATGTAGATGGTTCAGCTTCGTTAGCTTATTTGCCTACGTAATAGGTGTCTTGATAGTAGGATCATTAATAGCAAACTCAATGAATCTAGTACAAAGGGTTCTGCGGGTACGTAAGCCTTTGCCATTGGGTTATACCAAAACAAATGTAAGCCGTGAAGACGATTGTTAGTAAAATCATCTAACAATGCAAAGCAGTGGATGAAAATAATGAAGTATATATTTTTAGTATGAATGACATATCTTTAAGATGTTCCCACATCATAGGTGATGCATAGACAATGTTGTTATCATCATCCCAATAAACACACAGTAACAGTTTTGTGTGTAACATTCAAAGCTTGCAAACCTATTTGGCCCTTTGACGGACTCATTGACCGAACCTTTGTTAGAAATTAAGTAATCGAAGTTGAAGAAAGCGTTGATAATCTTACGACCATGGAATTTTAAATGGCATCTATCTTACGGGCATTCCAAGTCAATTCCCATTGTTTTTCTCATTCACTGGCCTCAACTAGATAGCGAGTTGCCATTTGGACCATGTTTTGCGGGGTACGATCTTGGGCCCATGAGGGAGAATTGACCATTTTTATTGTGAAACCCAAGCGGAGAAGCAGATAGACATAACATGTGATGATGTCCAAACCGACATGTATTTTATATGTGAGAGTCTAGCATGTTTTTTCTTTGCAGCATATTCTATTTAAATTAATCATCAATAAAGTAAAAAAAGATATATTCATCAAAAGTGTGATTTGTCCTTTCAACGTAAAAGTGAAGATGTCTCTGCCCAACATGATGTGAGAAGTTAGCTATTGTATTTCTTGATATTAGTGTTTGGTTGTTTCTATAGGCCTAGCATGGAGACTACGAGAGAAAATGTGGCATGCAAAAATGAATCTGCACTGCTGATTATGTTTACTACGCATGGAATGACAAAAAAAAAAAAGTATTGAGCTTTTGGGTGTTCAATTTAATAGATTACTTTCTCATTACATTAGCGGTGATATAAGCGAGTTTATCTTTGTCGTATCCTGCTACCTAATATTAATATCAGTGTGTGTATAAAGTCACATATAATTGACAAAAGCTTGTTGAACCGGTTACAAATGAAGTGCATATGTTGGGATGCTTTCCGAACAATAGCAAGCCGAATCATAGAATTTATTTCTTGAAGTTTGACAAACATATTTGGGAAAAAAATCTTTAATAAACAAATCCTATCACCAAAATTAGTACCAAAATTTTTCATCTGTTTAACAATGCATAATCAAACTCCTAACAACTCCAATCACTAACATATATCAACAATTTCCCTTTTACCATGTTTACATGTTGTTTTGTCTATATATGAAACAATGATAATTATCTCAATTACCAAATTACCAAAATTATTACACAGAAAGAAGTGGCATCCATATGCTCGGTCGTGTGCGATCTTCATCGATGAGCGATAATATTGCCTAAGTATGCAGGACTTATGTGTTTTCATGTTCCACCTTTCATTATCTCAAGATCCACGTATTGAACTTTGTCATGAAAAATAAATCACCAAAAGAAGTTCAGCGGTGATACATATGGTCTAAAAAAATAAAAAGAATTTGGAGTATCATAAAAAAATCGTCTGAGATCTAATTTCAAGTTTTAAATACGGAAATAGTTTCTCCTTAGGTCGTCCAAAACCATGTAATTCACTTTGCAAAAAATCATGAATACTAATATATTCAGCAAAAAT